>BMAO01011079.1:0-95086 GCA_019973975.1 Trichonephila clavata | reverse complement strand
GTTGCTGATGGAGTGTTGTGGTATCATCACTGATCAGCCAAGGAAAAGAGAACGAATATGCAGTGGGAACACATCTTCATCAACCTTGTACATCCTTTAAAAAGTGTTAGTTCCCAAACACCTAGCATGCAGCCCGGATTTATCACGGTATGACCCTCATGTTTTTAGACACCTTGAAATTTTTCTTGCAAGGAAATCGTTTTCTTTCGGACGACGAGGTGGAGGAAGCATTGCACGACTTCTTTGAAAGAACAACTTTAATTGTTTTACACCAAGAGCATTGATGTGCCGCTAAGCGATGTGACTGAGCTAAATGTGACTAAAAATGTAAATAAAAAAAAAAGAAAGGATTAAAACTAACCGTAAAACTTATCAATTTTTTGTTTTGTGCATTGCTTTTTGCTTATGAAGCCTTGATTTATTATTTTTAAAAGTGCATCCGAAACAGCCGATGCTCTACTTAACTGAAACAGTGAGATAACTATCATAAAAAAAATTATGGCACGTGTCAGCGTATTATCATGTGCGCGTAACACTATTATGTCTCATGAAGAGCATCGGTCGCCAGTAACCAAAACAGCGACTTCATTAGCTCAACTTGGCATTCAGTTTCACGTTCACCCGTATAGTTTCCGTTCCCGTAAGAATACGGGAATAAAATATAGCCTATGTTACTCCCGTTAATGTAGCTTTCCATTAGTGAAAGAATTTTTAAAATCGCACCAGCCGTTTCCGAGATTAGCCGGAACAGACAGACAGACAGACAGACAAAAATTTTAAAAATTGGTTTTTTGTTATGAGTACAGTATATACTTTTAGTGCATTAAGTAAAAAGCTGCTAATTTGAAATTACAAACAGACACTTCAATTTTATTTATTTGTATATATACTGTATTGTACAGCATCAGATACAATTTAATGTCCTTCAAAATAATCTCCATGGAAGGTAACTAGGAACGAGTTTATAAGTCCTGGAAACTCCTGTAAAACAGTTCTTTTGGTATGGCTTTCAGCTCGGCCGTCACGTTGCTTTGAATGTCGGTGATGTACGTAAATCTCTTTCCCTTCAGGGCTGACTTCAATCTGGGGAAGAGGAAGAAGTCTGCAGGTGCCAAATCAGGTGAATAAGGGAGGGGTTGATCAAGTGTCACAACTCCATTCGCGGCTAGGAACTGCTGTACAACCGAGGTGGTGTGTGGCATCCATTTTGCACACCGCGACAATCCACAATAAACCTTTCACGCTCGGCGTTAAACTAACAGGGAATAAACACACTTGGAACCTTGCCAATTACAAACATGTTCAAACAGATATTGACCTTCACCACGCGCGACGCGTTGATATTCTACTAGTACAGCAGCGACCTCTACAGGCTCATTCACCGAACTTTCTGGCCACAGGTTGTAATTCTGAAGTATTATAGAAGAAAATATTCCTCTCCTGAATGTGTGTGGTTTTGATTTTAATTTACACCGCACTTTGAAATAATTCGAGGATTATTGGTAACGGACCTCGTAATTTTGTACCTCTGTCGAGAGACGAAGGCACCGCCTGAGCTGGCTCCCTACTTTCCAAACTTGCATACTACGCCATGGGAAGACTTTGAGCCTTGACATATTTACATGCATCAGCCCCTGTGCATGACGGGGCTTCAGTGGCACTAGGTTGAACCAGCGACTCGACAACGCCTGCCACGAGTTCTCGACCGTGTTCCACTCTGTGAAGAATTGATTTGAAATGCGATTCCAGAAATCTGCTTATGTTTTTCAGAGTTGAACGTCACCACTTCTTGAATACCAAACGGTAGTTAGAAACTAAAGAAAAATGCTAAATTAAGCATTTTAACCTTAACCATTCAAGTTGGATTTCATGCAGTCAGTCGTTAATTTGTATTGCCCCACCCCCATTTTTTTTAGTGATCATGGCATGGCTTTATTATGGTTCACTAACTTTTTCTTTTGTATTTGTATATTTATTTAATCATTCATTTCCTTAGCACATTGAAAATAGCCCTAAATCTCGTGTTGAATATCTGTAAAATAATTCGCTGATTTAATTTTTACATTCTCAAGGAAATTTATAAAATTTTGCAAAGGAATGTGTCAGCATCTCCTGTACCCTTTCTGAAGTATAAGCAAATTGAATAAAACATGAGATTTTTGTATCCGATACATCATTATCTCGCGAAAAAAACTCTCTAGTCGTTAAATCTACATTACTTTTATGTGACTAAGTACTTAATCTTCATGTTTTTTCTGTTTTAAAACACTTTCTAAATACAGTGGGTGGACACTTTTTAAAATTGTTATGTTTTTCAAGTTTGTATGCGTATAGAAAATGTTACGTTGCTCCAAATACAAAGTCTTTTTTTTTAAAAATCATTTTAAAGAAAATTTAATTCTGAATTCAATACAAAAAAGCGAAATGTTAATATTTGCAACGTAAAAAAAATTATGATGCAATAACTATCGATATACATTGCATACTGATGATAGCTGTGAGTTATCAGCGCTCAGTGTGGTAGCCTTTATTTTTTATTACAGCTTCACATCGATGTTTCATTGAGCTGAAAATAGTCTTAAGCTCTTCCTTTGTTATTACATGATGCCAGGAAACAATTATATAATCAATTAGTTTGTTTTTATTTCATGGGTATCTCATTTGGGCAAGAGTTTTAAAAACGGTGCTACAAGTTTTCGATAGCATTGAGATAAGGACTGTTTCCTAGCCAGGACAACAATGATATTTAGTCGAGAAGCAACGACATCAAATAAAAGAGTCGATTGGACACCTAGAAAGCGATTTTTTACGAGAAATTGGTCTTCCCTATGTTAAAATTGCAAGACAGGTGGGTGGTTCAGTGACTACATCTGGAAGCTGAAAGATTTGTTTGTGATATCAAGAGACAAATTTAATAAAAAGTAAAGCAGGAAAAGAAGGAAAAAGGTGTATCCCATCTGTTATGACAGAACAAAAACAATATGTCTCCAATTCAGAAAAATGTCATCAACGGCCTCAGAAGTGATTTGAATGATGCTGGTGTTTCTGTCAGTTCAAAAACTATCAGGAGAAGATTAGCAGATGTTCGACTAAGAGGTAGAATTCCACGAAAAAAGCCTTTCCTCATTCTACATTAGTGTTAAAAAAGTTTGTAGTTGTCAAAGGAACACATTAATTGGACAAATGATTAGTATTCATTAGTTATATGGAGGGATGAAACTAAGATATCGTTATTCGGTAGTGATGACCAAAAATATGCAAGACGTAGAATAGGAGAAATGCTACATCCTGACTGCATCCAGGCAACTGTGAAGTACTCACTTAGTTTTATGATTTCGTCATGCATATCAGGAGATGGTATCGGTCGTCTTCATATCATCGATGGGACACTGAATGTCAGAAAATACATTGACACCATTCTAGAACCGAAACTTCTACCTTCCATCCGGGATCTATTTAGCAAAAATGCTTCATTTATTCTTCAGTAAAATTCTTCTCCATGTTACACAGTAAAGTAATCGAAAGACCGGGGTATCGTTCTAAGATCATTGAGTTGTCCTGACTTTAATCCTTTCGAAAACTTGTGGCCCCGTTTGAAAACTCTTGTCCGAAAGAGGTACCCATGAAATAAAAGCAAACTTATTGAGGATATAATTGTTTCCTGGCATCATGTAATAACGAAGGAAGAGCTTAAGACTATTTACAGCTCAATGAAACATCGATGTGAAGCTGTAATAAAAAAATGAAGGCTACCGCACTTATAACTCACTGCTATCATCAGTATATCTAATGTACATCAATAGTTATTACAGTATAACTTTTTTTTACATTGCAAATATTTACAATTTATTTTTTGTATTGAATTTGGAATTAAATTTTCTTTAAAATGGATATAAAAAAACTTTGCATTTTGTGCAACGTAACATTTTCTGTAAGCATACAAACTTGAAAAACGTAACAATTTTCAAAAGTGTCCACAATTTGGGCTACCACTGTACAATATCTTTTCCAAGATATTTAAAATTTGAAGTAATGTAATGATAATATGTTTTTATGTATTGAGTATAAATATGAGATATTTTCGGATAGAACCCTTCTGTATTCTAGTAGATGGGGGAAGTGGCGCCATCAGCTCAAATATATCGTTTTCACTTTTTCACTGAAGATCAAATTGTAAGGCCCATTTTAATTACCTTCGTTTAGAGCAGTGCTGCCCATCTAGTATAGTGGTTGGTGACGCTGACTGCTGTGTCGTAGGGCATGGGTTCGAATCGCGGCGAAGGCAATTATATTTGTAACTGTATAGTGTCTTCGCGACATGGGGATACCCTAAATAGCCGTCGAGCTGCGAGTCCGTGAGGTTAGTGGAAGGGGAAGAGAGGTCGCCACTCTCCTTCAAAATTGTGGTGGAATTGAGCTTATTCGTACTGTTACCTGCACGGGTGCTCAAAGCTACGGCTAACGACAGGCATATAACTAGCCCCATTCCACAATGGATTTCATGGGTCTTAATCTGATGTTACTGTCGATCAGGTGACATAAGTATCATCTACGTCAACAACAGATCTTTCCAACCTGATTCCATGAAAGCTATTCTTAAAGGCCTGCTGCATGGAAGAATAGTGAATTTGCATATAAATATCCGATTTACGGTAGAAAGCTAAAATGAATGCCTTTGTTTTCCCCACCGTTTTACCTTGCGGAATGTGGCTTTAGGCGCATAACATAGTTTCCCCCCAAAAAATCGCGATCGATTTGATGCAGCAAGGATTTTCATCTCTCAAAATTTAAGCTAGATATTAGTATGTTTAATAAATCTTAAAACATCATTTTTAGGGCCTACTTGGTAGCCTTAAAAGTTAAATGTGTATATTTTAAAAAAAAAAACTATTTTTGCTGTTTTTGTGAGTAATAATATGTTTGTTTTATATCCTTTAAAATCTTCAGAAAATTTAATTTACATTTTTATTTTATACTGGTATTGTTAATTATCTTTTAACAGTTTTCATTCAGGGCTGTTGTACATGCGTGTATGAGGATCCATATACTTTAAAATTAGGATTCAGAAATAAAAAAAAAGTTTCGGGAATTTTTGATCTAAAGTGATGTTTATATGGGTTTTATTTATCTTCTATGAATGTCGGTTTTTTAGAACTTAGAAATGCTTTGAAAAACCCCCTCTTAATGACACATTTGAAACGATTCATATTAATCGATAAGAACATTTTGTTCGGGCATCAAATCTTTCCTGAACCGTTGTTGAAACAAACGAGGTCGTTTCTCATTTAAACCTCTCGGAACATTGAAGCCTGCATGTTGATGCCCATTGAGTAATTCATATCATCTGACTACCAGAATTATTAGATCGACCACCAGCTCATTGTTTAGGTCGAGTGCAATATTAATCTCACTTAAATGAAAATGAGGAAGCTGCTTTAAGATGAAAAAAAAAAGTTCATTTCCTTTTAAACAAACAATTGGACCGCGGGCAGTTAATGGTCTTTTATCTGACAAGAACAGGGCACTGAGAAGTATTAATTATTTTATGTCGCAATTTTATTAACAGTTTATGTAAGGGCTGGTATTAAATATATTAATTTCTGCCTCTACACTCAACGTTAGTTCTGGAAAGGTTTTGGAAGCCGGCCCTCGGCCCTGACCGGCCCTTTGGTTCTTAACTAGCACCACGTATGCCATTTTGTTTATTGATGAGTGAAGCATTTATTGTGAAATGATTTTCATACTTCATTAACGGATATATTTGATAAGTTTCCAATATGTAAAATAATTGTTGTCTTTATGGAACTATTTTCTCTCTCTTCCTGTTCTTTATTAAGCAATCTTTTGTCCTTTTACGAAACATTCCCCTCCACATTCCCCCCTTTCAAGTTTTGTTCCCTTTCTCCTTTTAAATTGAGAATGAATCCTGATCCACATTAGTGAATGAGGATTTATTAGCATCGCATTATGAAGGAACATAATGACGATTGGTGAGGGACCTCGTAATTTCTGACGATGGTCAAGTGACGAAGACGGCACTTGAGCTGGCACCCCTTTTCGAATTTCCACACGACGCCGATGGGAGGACTTGGAGTCTGGGTAGATTTAACATGTATCAGTCCCTCTACACGGCGGGTCCTCAGTGGCACTGGAGCACGTACTCATGACATGTCGGCCATAAGTTCGTGGCCATAATCATTAGACTACTGCGGCTCCCTGATCCGTGAAATAGATGTTTGAACAAAACTAGTTCTTGTTGGCAAAATATTTAGGGTCACTTGATATCAAACATTGTGATGCGATTAACAGTAACTAAAGTGATAGTAATGAATTAATAGATCTCGAATACGTTATACATATTCAAAACAAATACATTGATTCCATTATGTAAATTCATAAATGATGGACATAAAAAGAGGAATTGCTAGTTTGAATATTATATACTTAAAATAGACGTTTTGTTAGTTAAAGAAAAGTCGCCTCTTGATTCCTCGTTGCCAAGGCTACCAAAACAACTCGAAATGGCTTCAAGTGAGAAAAGAAGGAAAGGCGAAGGGTCTATTAAAAACGCTGATTGGCTTCTGCGCTATGTACTTTATGCGTTATTAACCCGTTTCGGCTCGCCAAGCGATCTAAGGAAAACACTCTTGCTGAAAGAAAAAGGGGAGAACTCAAGCTGTGGAAGTTAATAGGTCCGCATTTTCTTACAGGGAAACCTCCTCCTCTGCCTCTCGGTGGAGCTCTAATGGTTCTTTTGAAGTGGATGGAGTGTTTCTCGTTTTATTTACTCGTTGATACACTTAACGCGCGTATTTTTAGGGTTTTTTTCTCCTCTCTTTTAATTCTCGTTCCCCCTCGTCATCATTAGACTTTTCTCGTAGAGGTTGAACGGAATTATCAAAAACCCGCCGCTTGAAGTAGTTTGTTTTTCAGTCTGTTCTCCGCGTGTCTTGTTTTGTAATGTTGTTTTTCTATCCGTCTTAAGAATAAATCGTGAAGTGAATAGTTTTTTTGTTGTCCATACGTGATATTTTTTTTTAGTCAGAATGCGGTGTATATTGCACAATTATTTACTCGTAAAAATTTTGTTGTATTTTTTTTATCAACGTCTCTTAAAAACTTCACAATGAGTTTCTAAAGACATATCTTATCGTTTTGACTCACTGTCTGTAGGAACTGAACAAGGAAGTTTTCTGGGCTGTTATCAACTTTTATGATTCCTCATTACATCTCTTAAGAGCTTTGAGGCCCAGTTGAATTTAACTCGAGCAATATTCCCTGAAGTGCCGAAAATCAACATGCAAATATCCAAATAGCTGTAACATCGTGCAAGAAATATACATATAAACAGTGCATAACTCTAGTGATTTGTATGAAATTTTCTTCTGTTGCGTGATTAGGGTGACACGAGGGGAATTAGCAGACTTTGCTCGTGGAATGTCCGTTGGGGCCAGAATATGGGGTATTCCACTCCGAAAATTGTTGAAAATTCAACATTTTTCGATCCACAGTGTTAGGAGTGTGCCGAGAATGTATAATTTTAGGCAGAACCTCTCACCATAGTCAACTATGACCAACCGTGTCTTAATGACAGGGATCTGCGACGTCTGCAAAGAGTAGTCAGTGGTACCAACACTGCAGCAAATAACGACAATCAGTGTGGGACATATGACAGACGTGTCCGTGAGAACGGTATGAAATTTGATGTTAATGCAACCCATCGGCTGCAATGTCTCTACTAGGTTCGGTTGAACCCCAGATGACTAGAAAAACGTTACTTGATCAGATGTGTTTCGGTTCAAGTGTGGCGTTGACTCCTCGAGGCCATGGATCCAAATAATCAAGATCCTTTGTAAGCTAGTGGCGGGACCATAATAGTGTGGGCTATTTTTACATGACGTATTCTCTGTACTAGTTTACTGGGCCGGCTGTTTGTACGTGACCTTCTCCAAGTAACTTAAATCGTCACTTGATCATGGTTCAAAATTACGAGGTCCGTCGCCAGAAGCCCTCGTGTAACTGAGCAGTGCGACGTTAATATTCACTCACTCGCCCAAATAACTTAACATAATAATTTCTGGACCAGCCATTGATTGGAAAAGGTTCCAAACCATTACGGATACCGGATGGTCAGCTGTCTGTTGTATTTTTTCCTTCTCTTTAGTTTTTTTGGACAATCCTTGCATTTTCATTGTCATTCTGGTGTCTGAAAGATTTTTCTATGGGGGGGGGAGGGGTCAGACATTTTCTTGTCGATTAACAGAACTCGTTTGTGGTCGTTTACAAGCATGTTTCCGCAAACTATGCTTTTACTTTAAGGTACCAAAGGTTTCCTTAAGGTTTATTCATTTAAAAAGTTTCATTCATTCTTTAAGGTTTATTCATTTCTTTAAGGTTTATTCATTTTCATATAAAAGAAAATGGTCAGTTATTTTTCGATAACCTCTTAGTCTAAAGGTCTTTGTTTTTTATGTGACACGTAGTTCTCTTTGACACGTTCTTCACTTTAGCAAGAAGTGTTTTCTTCTGGCAAGAATTTCTACGAATTCTCTCTCTGACTGCTTTGACGATTGCTGGTGTTCTCACAGAGTGCGGGGGACCGCTTCTAGTACAGTCTGCAATTTTTTTGGTTTTTGAAAGTCTTTAATAATTTGATGGGGGGCATAAATAACTTTTTGATGCTTAAGAGCCTCAAAAAAAATCCCCCATAGATTCTTTTCTTTCTCTTTTTCTTTTCTTTTTTGGTGCAGAGAAATATCTGCTGCACACTTTAGTTCGACGTTCATTCTACTGTATTAAAGCTGTGACTGATTTGGCACAACAGGCGTGAAAAACAATAATTATCTGGAAAATATTGCAAACGATCTCTAACGCCAGAATTTAATATCGTCTGCTGCGCTTGAGTCATAGCAAACGATCACAGATTTTCGTATCAGAACTTAAGGCACATCTAAGTAGAGGCAGTCAAAAGGTTTTCGTTAAACGTTAAATCAGCATTCTCTATTTTTAAATGTTTTATGTGTGCCAAGTTTGAGATTTTCTTACAGTTATTATTTCTGCTTTATTTTAAATGTAATGGAACATAGCTTTGCTGTGATTTTTTGATTGATGGCATTAAATAATTATGACATGACTTTCTCCATACATTGATTAAATATTAGTTTTATACTTTTTAATTTAAATTTTATTTTATTAAATTTTATTGTAGCGTTAAGTCATGCTTTTTTTTTATATTAACAAATTTGAATACAGCATTGAATCTAGGGTAGAAACTGAGAGGGAAGGGACTTGCTCGTTCTATGTCACCATGAGTAGAGGTTTGTTTTCTTGTTACATTAGTTAATAGGCAGTGAAACAGCTTTTACAGAAACTTTTTATGCTTCTATTAATTGGCCTGTGAAAAACATTGAACATAAAAATTGTGACTCTACTAAGCTATTATTACGATTTTTCTTTCCTTTTTCTTTTTCAAAAAAAAAAAAATTCTTTTCTGTCAAATTACATTTTAAATGAAAGTTTTAATCTTAATCAAGTTTTTATAATAATTAACTTTGTAGTTAAAATTAAATTGTTTGAAATGTCTTTCTTAACGTTGTCAAATTTTAAAAAGAAAACTTATAAAATTCTTAAATATTTTTGCATTTGTTCCCTTTTCTTGTTTGAATGGGCTAAATTCATGTGGCGTCATAGTCACATGATAACTGTAAACACATGTTTCCAGCCTATTAGTCCATGCACTTCGCTGTTGCAAAGTTTTGCATTTTACAGAATCCTTCTTTTTTAAAGTACACATTTGCAACAATAAAATTATTAAAAGTACACTTTGTATTTGAGCATCTTTACCCAATTACCAAATTTGAACTTGTATTTAAATTTTACAAATAGAACAAGCACAAGTCTAGTGTGAGTTTTAAATCCAATGAAAGACGTGTGATTGCTTTGATCATGTGACTATCATGAATTTAGTCCATTTCAACTTGTTATGAAGTTTTCATGAATTTGATTAATTTTTTTCCAGATGAATAAATAAAATAATTGATATTACAAATTTGAATCTATGTCTATTATTATTACTTTTTAACACTCTTTTATAAGCTTCTCTTGTATGTAACGGAATCTTTGAACAACTTTTACCCACTTTGTAAGGTCGTATTAATTCGAAATTTTGCACACTTGTCTAGGACCGATGACAATGCAATAATTTCATAATTTTGTTCCATTGTGCTGATCCGGATCATCAGGGTAAACGATTTCCCACTTTCAGATCCCATCCCGCATTTGGAGACTAATTTCAGATCCCATTTCTAGATTTGGCTACTAAAAGATTAAGCTACAACTTAGTTCAATTAACTATAAAAGGGTGTTTTTTTAGTTTTTTAAATTATAATTTTTATTTGGGGAGGAGTTTCAGTGAAAGGGTGGCTTCAAGTCTTTTTATGCTGGTATTTGTGGTAGTTAGGGAATATTAGTGTATTTGTATTCAAAAGGGACATATTTGGCGCAGGAAATCTCAATACATTGATTGAAACTTATTAGACAATAATATAAATTAAACAAAAAAAAAATATTCGTAACTCGTATTTAATTCAACTAGAAAATCCAATTAAACATTTCTAAAGTCTTTTTTTTTTTCATTACTTGATAATACTTATCTTATTTCATAAAAAAGAAGCCTTTTAGTTCCCTTTTTTTAGCAAAGTTAATTTATTTAACTCTTGTTTTTGGAAGAAAAACTAAGGAAATTAAGAAAAAGATAAGTAACGTCAGAATTAGGATACTTAATCTAAAAAAATGAGACAGTTAAAGTAGTATTTTTACCCCTCTTGCATTCCTGAAATTCTCTGTATAATGTATTTTTCTTGATCGTTTAGTTACATATAACTAAACTGCAAACTAACTAATAAAACTACAATGAATTTCAAGAATGCATTACGTTTATTGAGGGTTTTTTTGTTTTGTTTTTTTGTTGCAAATTTTTTCATGTCATTTTATTAATTGTGACTGTAACATTGGATTAGTGGATTTTTCTCTCTCTAATTAATTTAAAAGTATTAGGAAGAAACTTGCCAAATCATTATGTAAACATGTAATTAATTTATTCTATTAGTTTTTTTTTTGTATTTTATCTTTGATTTTTCTTATTTTCTTGAATTTTTTTACCTGAATATTTATGAAAAATCAATTAATTTATACTTACTACTCTTCAACTGTAATACATTTAGGTAACAGTTGATGTACTTACTAACTCAAATATAATTAAAGACATCGATTTTCAGTCTCCGTTTTTCTCCTTTAAGCAATTTTTAAATCCTTGAAAAAAATATTAATTTCTTTGTTTCAAAGATTCAGCGTAAATGCTGGTACGTTCTGAGATTGGGGAGGGGTTGGTTCTCTTCACCTTTTATTTATCAACTAGTGTTTTGTGTTTTGTTTGCATAGTAATAAGTAATTATATATTCTTAGAAAATTTCAAATTTTTGGAATAATAATTATTTACCTCGTGAACTAATTAAAACTTTCCATCTCAATTTCGTTCACTATTGAACAGAATCAATTTTTGAAGTGATAATTTCTTTAGGGCGCGTTTTGCTGAAGAGTGAATCAAAATGAAGCGTCAGGTTCGGCTCCGTTACACTCAATCGGCTTTGCTCGGCTCCAGTCGGCAACCGTGCTCGGGTCAGCTACGCGCGCTTAGTTTTGAGTTGAAAACTATTTAGACGCGGTTTTTTTAAGTAAAAATTTCATACACACTTTTCCCGTGGATTTTTATTTCCTTGAGTGCACTGTCATGCAACTCGCTTCCATTCGATTCTAGCGAGTGAACGAGAAAGGAGGAGAGCAAGCGACAAAATTGGAAGAAAACACGATTATTATGTAAGAGATCAAAGATAAGAAAAAACGAAACATGATATATTTTTTTTTTTGTTCAGATGAAAGAGCATTTAAGCTCAAAAGAATTAAAATCCGAAGTTTTAATGAAGTTTATTGGCGAGAAAGTTGCCATAATATTTTTGTTTATATTGGTGATGACAACTAAGAGATTACGAGAAGATAAAAGCATTAATTGTGTAAAAATATGAACCCTTTCTTTATGTTTGCCGAGAGAATTTTAAGAAATGTAATCAGCTCTCTGGGCATAAGTTTTCCTAACCTTACATAGTATATGGCGTTTTATAAGTTAATAAACGGCAGCTACGTATTATCGCAACGGTATTGGAGATATTATGTGAAAGGAAGCATTATGGGAAATCAGGGTTGCCAACTTGGCGAGTTATCTTGAACATTGGCTTAGTTTGTATAGTACGCAAGTGCCATATAAACATATGTTAATATAACTACTTTACAGGTAAATATTTTTAAATAATTAGACTAGTTGACATTTAAATCGTATATACTCATATAAATATATAAAAATGCATAATTATTTAAACATTGTCCTATACAGAAAAATGATGAAATAAAGAAATCCACCAATGAATGGGCACGAAAAAGAGAACGACTTATCGTTTGTATGCGAAAATGTCGTAACAGAAAACGTAATACATCCGAACAATCGGATTCTCTTGCCCAGAATAAATAAGAAGTTTTCACTTATTTCGTGTGATCATAAGCATACACATTTTTTTTTTTATTATGTGTTTATTTTTACGTATCAAAAATGCCTCTCCTCATTTTTTCTTCATCTGATTCAGAATGAACTTTTTTCGTTTTTTCATATTAATCATAAATATTCCAAAATTAAAAATTTTATATCTAACCTATGGATGAATTTCTGTTATCTTTTATGTTCAGATTTGTTCAGGAATGGAAATGTATTTTTTAAAATCAAGTTTTAATAAATTTATTTTTCTTTGTCTTCCAATAGTTGTAATGTTCATCTATTAGCAGATGTACCTAGTTCTTATTAACTAGTATTTCGTAAGGCAAATTAAATTTTAATCAGTCACATGACATGGGTAATTAATTATTGAATTAGATTCATTAATAATAGAAATTATAGTAACCGAAACAAGTACAGAAGATATCCGAATCTTCACTAAACCCCTCATTTATCCTTTTTTCAATTAAATACCTCTTGGATTTATCTTTTGTAAAAGATTTTTTTTTCAGCCAACAATAAATATTCCTTACTTTAAAAATTTTTTTTTTCGAAAAGTAATAAGTATAATAGAAATAACACTTCTAATAAAGAGTTGGGGAGTTCTCTCTATTGAAATTTTTTAATGTTTTGGCTCGTCATTTCTGTGTGTATTTGAAATGAAAAAGAATTTTTGTTAGTTTCTTTACTGTTAAGTAATGTTTATTGATATTCAATCAAAACTATTTATTCGAATTGCTACGAAACATTACAAGACTCTTTAAATGTATTGTATAGCTAGCTCTCTTAGGGAAGCAGTCAACTCTTATCCCCAACTTGTCGCTGATCTGATTTAAGAATTTTTTTTTCTCTTTTAGATGGCTGATAAAATGTGTATCTCTTTTAACCCTTTACCAGGCCACTAAATTTATCATTCTAATATCTTTTATTAGTCATTTTGATCTGTCTAATTTGCTATTTATTTACATTGTGTTTACTATGTACTGATCTCTGTTTTCATAAATTTCCTTGGAAATAATATGTAGAAATTCTTATTTTCATCCTCATCACTTTAGATTATAAAATATTTCTTTTTCACTACTCCTTTTGAAGATTGAGGTATTTACAAAATATATTTTAGAAGTTTCATGTGGAAAGAAGTAAAAAAGAAACAAGATGTTTTTAAATGCCTTTCAATAGAATACAGAGGGCCGTGGGTAGTTTGGTGGTTAGGGCATCGGACTCCAGACCGAAGGGCCTGGGTTCGATGACCGATGCCACCAAATACTTTCCGAGTACACACAGAGTACGTGCTCGTTAAATTAGTGGGTCCGAAAGTCTTGTAGGCGGTCGTAGCAGAAACCACGAGTGTAGAGGGCTGGAGAATGTTTCCCTCCCCTCCAGTTCCATGCCTAAATTATGGAGGTGGAGATAGGTGGGCTCGCCATCTATCGTTAAGAAGTCCAACCTGTCTCACAGGCTCTGGCAACTTTCATTCCTTTCTTTCTGGGAAGGACTCGACAACAATAATATCTTTATCAATTTAAGACGATATAGAGTTTTGTTAAATTTTAGCCTAATAGTAAATTTTTATTTTTCATTTTAGGTTATCTTCTATTTAAAGACTTTTGTGAAAATGTCTTTGAAGAATCAGTCCCGCAACTAAGTTTCTTTGAAGAGGTAAGTTTTGTGTGTTTTAATGTAAATGCTGCATATTTTAATAACGAATCCTACTCACGAAACTTTTATACAGTTTATTTATAAGGATAAATAAAAAAAAAACAAGATAATGAAAATCTGTCATTTAAAATTGAAGTTCTCTGAAAGGAAAATTATTTAGCCTGAAAATATTTTGCAATTTGAATAATTATTTTAAGCAAATCAGTAAAAGTAAATTTTCACAAACATTATTTGCATATAATGCTTATTTTATGTATTATAGTTTATTTATCCGATGTAAATTACAATAAGAATGATTTATAAAATATTCCTTTGAAGGGAAAAAAACGGAATATTGATGTTATTTTTATTATAATTCTAGAATTTTATTAAACATGTTGCCTGTATAGATGCTCTGCGACAATTACTACAATCACGCATGCCGTGCGTCAAATGGGTTCTTGAAATGCCGAAATTGGGGCTAGGGTAGAGGTGTTCAGGGGGAATATTTTCCTTTAAAAATAAAACTGCAGTAATTTCTCCAAGAAGTTTTAAGTTAAAGATGATGTAGTAAATTTTTTGTTTTTGTAGTTCGAGATCTACCTTTTCAACAAATTCACCGAGCTATGTTCGTTTTTTTTTTTATATTTGTTTACATAATTGCAAAAATATAATTTTTATTTCAATTTTCGTGTAGAAATATAGTTGGACCCCGCTTTAACGAGCCCCTATTTAACGAATTTTGCGATTTAGCGAATTTAAAAATTTGATTTTTCTCAAACTACTTATTGTTTTTGTCCGGAGCAGAAAATTTTTTCCTTTCCGCAGTGAATTTCAACAGGAAAAGGTGAAAACAATTATTAGACTTTACAGATGCAGATGAGTTATGACTGTAACCTATCTTGTAAATCTTAAGTAGGATAAGAAATTTCTTTCTTATCTCATCCCAATTCACAATGCAATGGATGTTTAAAGATCTCAGTGATTGTGACACATTTGTGACGCCCTGCCTATCTGTATTAGTGAAATTGAGGAATTTGTTGATTTGTCGGACCAATGAATAGCGATTCTAACAAAGAAATTGATAATGATACTCCTATCAAAACTGTTGCATTTTCTAATGTTTTATATTATTTGGAAACTGTGAAACATACCTCTCTCTTATGCAGCGCACCATGTCCAAAAAGAATTGTTTCGAGTCAGAAATCAAAAAGATTGTCATCTATGTATTAGTCAGTATTTTAAAATTTCCAATTAACTAGGGCCTAATAGTTCACTAATAATACTTATACTGTTGAATAAAATGCATAATTTCTAACTATGAATATTTTTTGTGTAGTTGCTTATAGAATTTTTAGAAGGTTAGTGCAAAAAAAGTTACATTTTGTATGAACCCTGCTATAACGAACAAAATTATCGTTCCCGATGAATTCGTTAAATAAGGGTTCGATTGTGTGTGTATCTATTTTTTGATTTAAAAACAAATGTTAATAGTATCTTCAGCAAATTGATTCTGTACTGAACATTTCTGAACAAAAATAAACAAAACTATCGCATTTTGATACCTACGATTTTTTCTTACATTTTCGCATTTGGATTCGACAGTTGATACTGTGTATTTGGATTGGGTTACTCTTACTCTTTTTATTTTACTCTGTTCCATCTTTAATTTTTATCTAAAAATCGAATCGCATACTACCTTCTAATGAGGGAGTTTATTGAAAAATGAGGGTAATTAAACTTTAAAACCAATTAGTGACTTTTTTCCATGTACAATCGCTCCATCTCTGATCTTTATTTCCAATAAAAATCTCCTTCAGCGGACGAAAAATCTGGATGGAATATTATTCTTTTGAAGCCCGTAATAATGCATGGAAGGGTATGGATAAAGAAACTCTAAAGAAGGAAGAGAAATGAGTTATTCAAGGAGAGCCTTCCTCCTTCTTCGGCTAATTACGAATACCCTCGCATCATCGGGATTCATCTTTTCCCCAGTCAACGAGCAGTCGATAAGTGACAAGATTAATGATTGCTTTACTTAGATCTGCCTGCTTTTTCAAAAAGCACTAATTAGCGGAAGAAGATACCGCTCATTTATCACCATTCGCGCACACCTGAAAGCGAAAACAAGCTTGATTAAAAATTTGTGTCCAACGATACAAAAGAGAAATATGGCACTGTGGTATGTATCGCCGAAGGTTGTGTTGGTGCCACTAATGAGTTGCAATTTCTTGAGAGCGAAAATGATGAAATCTTTATGGAGGTGTAACTTTGTGATTTCATTTTCATATATCGTGTGCTTTTGTCGTTTATCAACATCTAGATGATTGGGGCTTTAGGTATTGCAGAACCTGGTTCGAATCTTCATTTAACATGGTTCTTTATTTGGTAGCATTAAGACGGGGATAGGCAACTTGTTCTGGTTTGCAGGGCACATTATGGGAGCGGAGGATGCTGGAGGCCCTCACTTTTTAAAAATAATTGCATTCATTATAAAAAAATAGTAAACATAAATTAAATAAAGTAATGACAGGCAGTTTTATTCGATTTATATACTGTGGTAATTTCATATTGTCTGTAGCTGCAAGCACATTTAATTTTAGAATCAGTTTTCTTAGACAAATGTACCCTATCACATTTTTTTAGCGCGTTTTTCACGTAGTGGAACAAAAGCGCTATTTGGGCGCAAATTTCGTCTTCGTTCCATATTTTGTCGTACCTTTTTCTCAGCCAACGAGCGACCTCGGGTTTTCGGCATTGGGTCGCATTTGTGCCCTATAAGCCGTATCATATTTAAATTTTTCACAAAAATTTCCCGAGTTTTCCACAAGATTTTCCCGAGTTTTTCACACATTTTTTCTTTTCAGCTCAATAGTAGTACAATTCGAGGAGTGGTACAGTACTACTTTCTGTTAGTAAAAAGTTCATTAGTTGCATAATTGTAAAATACAACATGTGAAAACCGCGCTAAAATTACTTGGACATGCCAATGATTGATATCTTGTTTTTAAAATCAGGAATGGAGGTTGCTGAAAATTCTCATCACAGCCTGCAAGTTTATGTCGGCCAACTTGCGCATCTATATTTACTCTTGCTGATCTTTATGCAAGAAAAACTTTGCTCACAAATATGTCGACTTAAATATAAAGAACAATTTCCCAACAAATCTGTTCATACATCGGCATTTTTCAGCTGACAAAGATTTGTAAAAGGCATCTGTTGTCATAGTATTAAATATTTCTTTCGTCCTGTGATCTGACTGCAAGTCAATAAATTCCAGCTGCAACTCCTCAGATGCTGTATCAATATTAACAGTAAAAGAATAAGAAAGCAAGTTGAATCTAGGCTCAATGTTCTTAACATCCTGAAATCTTATTATGGTCTCGTTCCCCAAACTCTACAAATGATCTCTAATTTTAGCAGAAACACTTTCAGGTAATTTTTTTTCCTAATAAAAGAATTCTGTTTTTTCTAATTGTTGAACATAACAGACGAATCTGGTCGCGCACGGAAAGAATTCTCTGTTCAAAGTAGATTTCCTATCATGGCAAGCCGCTATTTGACCATCCCTAGTTTAGGGTGATTTACAGATCCTGAAATCTTGTTTCGTCTATCTCGAGCCGAAATTTGTCAATTCAAAGCATAAAACATTTTCTTCACACTGTGATCTGACTTGACAGTTTGAAGCTGTAAGCTCCTCAGGTACTGTATCAGTATAAGCAGTAACCGGATAACAGAAAAAATTGAATTCAGTCTTAATTTTCTTAAGATCCTGAAATCTTGTGACCTCGTCCTCCATACTCTGCAGATGATCTCTTAGTAGAAACACGAAATACTTTCAGTTACTTTATTTTCCAAATAATGGCAATAAAAGACGAATCTTTGATCGCTCACGGGAAAAAAATCTCGATTCAAGGTGAATTTTCTGTCTTGGCAGGCCGCATAAAAACTCTTTGCGGGTCACTAGTTGCCCACCTCTGTGTTAAGATGATTATCGAAGCGCTAAGAAACCTGTTAACACCGAATGTTGACCATTTAATGTTTTATACAAATCTGTTAAGATTATGTGAGATTTTTGTTTGGCTGTTCTTAAAAAAAAGATAGCATGTCCTTTCGACCTTCCTTATTTTCTTCACTAGTGTTCTTGTTAACCAATTGGGTTAAACCAGGGGTTAACAAACCACGGTTTGCCAGTCGCATTCGGCTGTTTTGCATAGATGATTGCTGCTCTTCCGACTTCTCCCTTTGAGCATTATAAAAAAATAATTGTATCTGCTAAAAGTTATTGCTTCCTTTTCTCTTTTTGTCTTGATAATTATCTATTGAAAAAATTCACCTGTATTAGCATATACATTCAAACATTTGACTGTTTTAAGACAGTTACCTTTGTATTAAACTGCTTTCCATTGAAAATCATTGAAAATATTAGAATTAGTTAAAAAGTTGCATAAGTCCATTCGACTGGTAAAAATTCCACGACGAGAAGACACTTTTCGAAGTGATTTCTAACATTGTTTACTTATTTGTACATATTAATTCGGGAGCACTGGCGAATGGGCAAAAAATACTCTTATTTCTCCAATGTAAGATACAAAAACACACTCCATATTTTATCACATGCTTAAAGATTAATATATAAGAGTGTTGGGATAATATATTTATACGGAATAACAGCTAAATTTCTTTTTACATAAATTACTGCATGTTGTACTAATGAACTTTTTTGGGTCATATTTTATTTACCGCTCAGTGAAAATTATACTTTAAAAAAAAAAAATTAGACTGATATAGCAGGCAGAATTTTCAGAGGAAATTCTCAGTTTCTGAATCGTTTTTATTTGATTGAAGATATTTTTAAAAGTTTTTTTAAAAAGTCTTTGGGATATTTCGTAGGTAAAATTAATGGTAATATATTTCGTAGAGGTGTCACATTTTTAAGAGAAAATTTTATCAATGCTGTTGCTAAGGTCAAATTGCTATGGTAGACTGCTAAGGTTGCTATGGTACGACTAAAACGAGTGCTGAAAAAAAGAAAACGATTTTCCAACGGATGCATTCCCGCTGTTATACAATGTTTGCTCATTTGTTCAGCAGTTACATATCTCCGTGTAGTGCCATTTTATCCATTGGGCGCTTGGGGCGGGCGCGAAAGGGCCCGGATAAGCTGGAATTACCAGGTTTTCTGGTAATAAATTTCGATCCACCTGTGCGAAGAGGGCCCGTAGATCTCCTGCGCCCAGGGCCCGAAATGAGCTTAAATTGGCACTGTCTCCATGATAAACATGCATTATTTTTTACTGTGATTTCTTCTACTCACATTGTAACTATGTCTGAGTCAAAACTTAAAAAGCTTTTTTTTCTCATTTTAAAGCTCTCAATTGAGCTGAAACTTTCTACTCACGATTGTTTGGGATGATAATACGGTGATTTAATTATAATTAATGAAAATTAATTTATTAAAATTAATTATTTAAAGAATTACAGGTACGGCCACGTTAGAATCATTTTTGGCCACCAAATTTGGTGACTTGGCGACGAGGCTGGCGACTTGGATCAAGACTTAAAAGGCCCTTTTTCCACATTTTAAAGCGCTCAATTGGGCTGAAATTTTCTATACACGATTGCTTTAGATGACAATACGATAATTTAAGCATAATTAAAATGAATTATAAAAAGAATTAAATTTTACTCACATTATTCCAATCGAAATAGTTTAATATTGAAACCAGCAAATTAAATTATACCCTCGTAAAATTAAATCATTAATACTAATTATTGAATAAATTCAATTTGAGTCAACGCTCCCTGTTTAGGTATAAAAAAAATTGTTATATGGAAAGTGTAAAGTTTGAACGAAAACCCATTTTTAAAAAACTCGTTTTTTTACCTGTGTTATTTATTTGCATCGTGTAAAAAGTAAGAACTTCGAAGGGGAAAAAATTGTATGAAGACATTTATTCTTTGTTTCCCAATTCCTGAATTTTCTATATATTAAATTCCAGACAACCTTCACCATTACCTTAAAACAAAAATAGTTCCATTGTGTCACAACTGAATTGGAGGAAATCCTTTATTTAAAAATTTCCTTTTTAATCCCTTAAACTCTCAACGAGTATATTTATAGTTAATTCTTTTAAGTGCAGTGATGTGCGTTTAGTTATCCTCTCTTGAATCGTGGGAGAATAATAAAATAAGGTTGTAGGATTTTGTATTTTTATTCCTGTGTATCAAACATTTTTTAAAGTACGTGGTTTTTTTCTGAAATTTAAGGAAGAAAATTGTTGTCTGATTTTACTGTAAATACTTGAGCTGTTCATTGTAATACTTACTGTACAAAAGTTGAATCGGAAATTATTAGTTTAAAACGTTTCTTTGATAATAGTCGATACATTGTGGATCTTTGATTTTCTTATACTTCGAGAATACTTTATTTATAATGTTGCTGCCTGATCAAAATGTTATATATCGTGATTTACTACTTATAAGGAAAAGATCATTTCTTTAAACTCTCATTTCGAAATCTTAATTAAGATTTGAATCCCTTTAAATTTCTGCTAGTATGGTTCCTAATATTTTCTGATAATAAAATGGAAAATTGAGTCACAAATTGGTCTGTTTTTAGACCTCATATGATTTTTAAGTGTTAAAACTCTTTTTAAATATTGTATGAAAACGCTTTCATTAAAAAAATATTCGTTAAAATTTTTTTAATCACATAAACTTGTCAGATCCAAGCATATACTATTTCCTTTTTGATATTATATCTTCAGAATTTATATTAGACATTTTAGAATGTTGATACCACGAAATTTCATATGCCATTCTTTAGATTGTGCAAGTTTAAATAAATAAATGGTCCTTAACACTGCAAATTTATTTGCGAAAGAAAAGTATTCGTTTTATGTATAAGTAATGCTGCAGAAAAGTAATCGTGTATTAAACCTGCAAAAATGATAAGTTACAAATTTCAGGAATGAGGAGAAATTCTAATTCAGTTAAAATTAAGGGTTGCTCTTGTAAGATCTAGAGTTTGCGTTAAACCCTCCTACTTTTTTCCCCATAAATTTACTTTTGCATATCAAAACATTTTAGAGTATTAATTAGTATTTAATATTTTTCAAGAAAATAATGATATTGTTCTGAAACTTCTCAATGTATGAGAATCATGCGAGAGACTTTGTTCCACATTGTCCATGTGAAAAAAATTAATTACATGTAATTTATAAAAGTTTACTACATTAATTCTTCTCGTGCCTTGCTGTGTCACTTTGGAAAAACATGATATATGTAGGTCTTCCCAGTGAAAGAACCGAACGGTATTAACATTGTCATAGTTTAAAATGATAATAATAAGAAAGCTTTTAAGGCCGTTATCTATTTTCTTAAACTTTTTCATTATAAGTGATGTTCAAACCTCTAGTTCTCCAAAAATATAATCGTTCTTGGATTCCTAATTAATTAAAATACATTCACTGCCAAAAGTTAAACATGGAGTGGTAAAACGTAAAAGGAATCGACAAGTACTGATTTGATTGACCCGAAAAAAATTTCACGTCAGGATGAAAACAATATTATCCTTTCACAAGTTCTGAGTTGGTCATATTAGTCTTAACAAAATATTGAGATCCAAAGCAAATGAACAAAACCGGCATCGATAGAATATGTGACCATCCCTCATACTCGTGCAATGTATTCAGCGTTTGATCGTATTAATCATGAGGATAAAAACTACCTTAGAGTTGAGTAATCGCCCTGAAAACACTTCGCGCAAACACTTACGGGGTAACAACAAATTTTTAGGATTAAAAAAAAAAAAGAATAAAAAAGCTTTTAACACTGTCAGAAAGTCAGTCAGATTGCAGAGCTTGTAACTGCTCTCTGGTCCTCCAGTACCTATCGCAGATGTTACCAGAGACAGCAGGGCAAATATCCAGGTGACAGTATTCATTAGGGAATGCTCTTTGCACAAAACACAGTTTGGAGAGGGAACGATCTTTAGTCTGTGTAGGCGACTCGCAAGGTAGTCGAGCCCGTTTTCCAGCTTGATGGCAGCAACCGCATGCCGTCTCGGGTGATCTTGGATCTCATTCAGCATCTTTCACCAAGACTTATCACAAATTTTTTCATTTAAATTAGTTTCATAGATTTTTTTCACTCTGTTTTTTAACAACTCTGCTTATGAAAGAGTACGGGATTCCTGTCCGAAAGCACGATAAAACACCAGTGCCTTTTTTTAGCTAGAAAATTAGCTCTCTCATTTCCGTAGATATTGCAGTGGGAGGGATCCCATTGTAAAACAATATTCTTTTTAAAGATCAAAAGCATTCCAAGATTCTCTGAACGGTTTTTAATTCTTAGAGAGTCTCAAAAATCAAAGGGATGTCACAGCTTGTATTACAGAAATGGAATCAGATAAAATAAAGACTCTCTCTATCTCTCTCTCAAAAGCCTGCTTTCTGGACAATAATCGTTGAATAGTCGTTCCAGTAGTTTCTACTTCACTATTAAATAGAGTTGTGTTTGGACCTAAGTTTAGATAAAATGCAAATAGTTCTGAAAAAATCCAGCGCCTGCACTTCCATCCTAATCCAATCGTGATCCACCAGTATAGACATGAAGCCAATCAGGCTATGCATATCTGGTATTTATAGTTCCTAAAACTATGGCTTTTAAAACTGTATCAGAAAATTCTTGCTTTCGTACAACTTGTGTAAGATCCGTTCTTCCCTTTACCAAGGGTATTAAAGGATCAAATCGAGGTGATATAGTTTCCTGAATATCTGGGAGATGTTGGAATATTGTCTAATTTTCACTACTTTTTTGGGGGAAAACCCCGTTCTTGTATATTTAGTATTGTTATAGTTATTATAATGTAACAGTAATTGTTTGATGGCAATCGAATTAGCTTTTCAAATAAACACAGATCCATCTCCTGTATAATTACCTCAATAGGCAAATTTCTAAGTAAGTAACAACTTGGCATTTATTGAGGCTATTTTAACTGCTCCTGCAATTCATCTTGGAGTAGGCTTTGAGTAGTCTCCAATGCAGCCATCTGTGTTTTAGAACATGTAATAAGTGCTTCGGAACAATAAGTCATAATCGGTTTTATATACATACTATACTGTAAGTCACACACAGATTTAGAGTATCTCTACTACTAACCCACTTTGCTCCAGCTAACCTTAACAAAATCGAAGACTTTTTCTAAACATTTCTTGTAATCTCATAAATATGAATTTTTCAGGGTAACTTTTTGTCAAAAGGGAGAGCGAAATATTTTGTAATATGAGGACTCACTCTTGGTAAAATAGCTATAAATCAAATCCATTTTTGTATCTTGATGATTTAATGTGAAGGTCTGGTTGCATGTTTTTTGGGTGTTCACCTCCATAGCGTTCGCAGTACACCACATTGAGAGTTTCTTAAGTGCATCATTTCTTGAAATATTCCTTGGAACATTCCTTGAAATTCAGATCATTATGTTATGTTACTTGTGGATGAGCCCTTTCACCCCTTCTCTTTAGCTATATTTACGCAATGAATTCCTATTTTATCAATGAAAATATGTTGAAATTTTAATTTTGCTGAAAATTTTCGACATATTGTGTTCTATATATATTTTTCTTTTGAAGATAGCATATCATGATGCTGAATAATCAACAATTCCAAAAATATTCCAATGTATTTATACCTTTTAATTAAGAATTTTTATTGGTTCTGATGGCTGCTTGCATCTCTAAAATTATGTTAATAAGGGTGGATATTTGTTAATTTCTTTATTAAATAAAAGAAAAACATATTCGTTTCTTAATTAAGTAGTTTTATATGTATTTTTCATTGGGGGGGGGGCAGTGCAGTACAGCATCTGAAGGGTTAGGAAAAAGTTTTAAAAAATACCAATGTTATCTTTTTACCCGAGCTAATTGAGTGGCAGGAGGGAAAAAATAATTTTACTGAAGTATTATTATTGTAAATATTTACTCTTCCAATATCTCAACGAATATAAATATTTTGTGGTGTTTTTCATCATACTTTTCCCCCCACGAAATTTCAAGAAACTTTTATTAATATTTTTTCGAAAAATTTGTTTTACGCTGAAGAGAAATAATAATCTTAAGTGCAACACTGACTTTGTGTGTATGCTGTGTCGTAGGGCTTGAGTTCAAATCCCGGAGAAGGCATGGATGTTTGTAAATGTATAGTGCCTTTGGGGCATGGAAGTTCTCTAAATAGTCGTCAAGCCGCAAGTCCTCTCGTGAAGTTGCTGGAAGGGGAAGTTAGGTGGGAGGCTCCTGACCAGAGTGTTCTCCCTCAAAATTGGGGTGGAAAACGAGCCAAATCGGACTGTCACTTGCAAGGTGCTCAAAGCTCGGACAACGACAGGCATCACTTGGTCCTTTGCCATGATGAATATAGTGAATCCTCGATCTGACCTTCACCAATCAGGTGGCATTAGTAACAACAACAATAATCTTAAGTGAATTGTGTGTTGAGAGGTGGGGGAACATTTCCTCAGTTCCAGTGTTCTGTAGCTGTTTTTTTTTTATTTTTGCTGTTTTTCATTGGTTATGGATTTTACAGTAAGATATTTCTATCTTCAAACAATGCTTATAAGAGTAATAACTTCTGTTTTGCCAATTGATTCGATTTTATGTTCCAGAACTCTTTAGAGATCATTTGATGGAATGCAGCCAAGTTCAAGTTTGGATTTGTATTTTCTAATGTAGTTGAAATTGCGTCTCTCACTTCTCAAACATGATTGGCGCTCTTTGGCTTGATTATTACCCAATCTTCCTGTGTAGTTAAATCAATTACATAATCGAATAAAAGGAACACGTGTACTGTAAAGCTGTTCGGAATATAAATCTTTTCAAATAATATATATTTCTAAAACATTTTTGTGTTTTAAAACATGTAAATGAAACTTTCATAAAATAATAGTAAAATATTAAAATGAAAGCCAAAATTGTTGCAATCATTTTGCTAGGTTACTAAATGATGTAAACCTGCTGTTGTTTTAAGCACAAAATAGTTTGACTTTTTTCTGTACCTGATATTCAGATGGACCCCCAACCCATCTCATTTCGCCCTAAAAAAGAGTTTATAACCTCTCAAAAATTCTGACTCCATGGACTTGTCAAAAGAGGAAAATCCCCCCCCCCCCCATCGACTGGAAATGGGGAAAAGATCCGGGTGATCAATATTTTTCGTGGAATTTCTTTGAAAAGGATTACTCAAATCAACTCTTACTATTTGGCGATTTGTTATTTAAACGGAGGAAAGGGTTATTGAAAAATCTAAACATTCCTCTCGCGGGGTTCTATTATATTTATAAATTATCGCTTACCTTTCTGCATGAAAAAAACTAATGTTATTTCCCTCTGAAATTTTTTCTGCAAATTTAAATAACAATTATATTTTTTGAAAAATAGCTGAAGCTATAAGTTAAGAAAATTTGCATTTTTTAATTATTTTCTATTTTTTGTATTTTTTCCTTATTAAAATATTCAAAATAAACTGGTGCCCGAAGAACTAGTATAGGGAAAGTATACAAAAAATGGAGAAATACAATCAATCACGCTTAGCAGTGACCTATGTAAAACAAAAGGTAGCTATTAGATCAGCAAGTGATCGCGATTGGAGTGATTTTATACGAGGATTGATAGTAGAGGCGCATGAGATGGATCTCAACATTTTCAAAGCAGAGATGTGCTTCTAAAGATGTGCTTCAGGATGCATGTTACATCTGTTGAAACTCGGGCCTCACGTTGGTGTGGTTTGGAAGTTTAGAGAGATAATAAGATTCCAACTTAGGGGCCATTCTCGTCATTTGACCGAATTCAAAAGTAAAAAGTCCATCACCAATCCCCCTTGTGTTACTGGAAAGTGTGGTGTTACCAATCAATCAACCCGGAGTAGAGATGTTATTTGAATTTTCCCGCTCTACCATTGCTGGAATGTGCTGTGGGGAGTATATTGCTTAGTGTGAAATCGATTCCGCACACTGGTTGTCGCGGTACCTCCTCATGTTGGTTGACGGGGAGATCTTACTGATCGTTGGGATTCCGGGGGGGGGGGGATTCGAAAACAGCATGGATGGAGAAGCCATTAAATCGATCACAAAATTATTACAAACTATTATCTACAGTAATTTACTTTTGTTATGTTAAACGCCAGAAATGAATACGCGATCTGCGAATCAGACAAACAAGAGGGTAAGAATTGGTGGGTACTTTTCCTAATATGAGATGCAATCTCTCAAAATTGCCAAGAAAAATCCTCCGTGATCTTGTGCTGTACAAGTAGCTACTCAAATATGATTAAGGTACTGATTAGTGTGGCATTATCGTGCACAAACTTCTACTACTTTCTATCATTATTTATGTAACTGACTTTTTATATGCTCTTCAGTCGTGACATTCAAATTTGTATGGAGGCGTTGTTCCAACTTTAAGTGCCAATATGGCTGGATGCAAGAAAACCCGAACCAGAAAGAATAGACCTCGCGGATTTAGTCCATCGTTACTTGGTTTCATGTACTAATTAATATTAAAAAGAAATTATTATAATTTATCTACTCATGAAGATTCCCTCCCTCCAAAATAATCATCAATAATACTGTAACGAATTTTGTGTGATGAATTTTTAAAATAGTGTAAATAATTTATATCTGGATGTGTAGTACGTTTATATTACTCTCTGTTGCATTTATTTTATTCTAAATTTGTAATATTCGCAATTTGTAATATTCCGCAGTTCCTTACATTATAATGGCGATTCAATGGAAACTTGGCGAAATCTTGGCGAAAGAGTCAAGTTGGCGACCATTTTTGGCAAGTTCGTGACCCTATAGATTCTTCTGGAAATTAGCTGAGAAATCTACTTTTATTACGATTTATGACACATACGGATAGGGGAAGCCTAAAAGTAGGGAGTTGCTCGCCGTAACTGGTCTCGTTTTGGCCGTTGCGAAGTTGTATTGATTTGACCGTGAAGAGTCGACCAGCGATGTGTGATTACTTCAGCTGTTGAATTGGGCGAGCGAGTGCTTGCGAGTAATCTTAAAATATACTTATATTTTTAGGAACTGTGGTTGTGTCTGAGAGCTGTAGAAGGTGTTAAGGCCTTCTGAGATTTTTTAAACGAATTTGAGTATTTTATCCTGTATTTCAAGGATTGTTTTTCGACAATAAATTTCCATCGCTCCTTAAGAACTGTCTTGTTCTTTGAGACTAATAGCATAAAATCCTTGAACCCCGATCTACGTAACAATACTTATTCGTCTGAAAAAAAAAAGCGATATCAGAAAGCATTTTTTAAAACGAAAGATGGATTTTTCCCGAGTGATGTTAGCTCTTCCTGATAAGGATATTGAAACTAGCTATAATGATTATTCCTTTAATATTTTGAATATATATCTTCAACTAATTAAAATTGTATATTTACAACGTACTTCATTATAGAACTAATATGGGTACTCCGAAACAGTATCGCGAATAATAATAATAATTAATGAAACTGTTTGGTTACATAATTTAAATTTTAATTAATAAACTATTTTACCGAGCTAAACAATCACCTTTTCTTGTGGGTAAATGGAATAGAAGTTTTCCGTCTTCCCACCTCTAAGGATTTTCCATCGACATGATTAACCATTGATTACTTTTAAACGGGGGAGCGACGTAAAATAGGAAATTAAAGTTCGAGCGAAGCTGGGTTCTCTGTGCAGCATGAGACATGTTCCCGTGACATTGCGAAAAATCGTCTTGTAATGTTTCGGCGAACAGTTTCTGCACTCCCCCCACACACAAATTCATTAGTTGTGCCATTGAGAGGAATTGCTTCATTTTAATTAGGACCAGCGGTACGGTCGGTTAATTAAAAGTAATATTGCGACATTGGACGCTTGTTATTGAAAATAGATATTGCAATTATCTTTTCATCGAGATGGACTCTACTTTCGATTCATTACTTTGCTGCCCCTCCCTCCCTCCCTTCTTTATCATTCTCCGTTTTGTGGAAATTGGTGTAAGGCATCAGGAAGGGGGCTTCGCCTTTTCTTTTGAGTTATTTGATGGGAAATTTGAATTTTGCATGTAGGTAAGTGATTACTTTGCGTGTAATCGGCTAATATGTAACAAAATATTTAATTCTAACGCTGATGCAGTTAATTCCAGATGTAATTCCAAAAGTCCACCCCTTTAAATTTTTAAAGGTAAATTTTTTGTACGCGGCAGCCTAGTGGTTATGGTGACGGACTAGTAACTGGCATGCCATGAGTTCGAGCCTATTACCACTGAAGACCCACCGCACCTTAAATACGTTTTGTCACATTATTAACGCACACGTTAAATCTGTTGGGCTTAAAGTTATCTCGTTGGCGAGTGTGGTTGTTTGGAGTGGGGGGTGCCAGCTCAGGTGTCGTCCTCGTCAATTGAGTTAAGTTTAAAATAAATTATAGTTTAAAATATCTAAAAAACATTCTTTTATAGTTAATCGAACTAAGTTGTAACTTAATCTTTTAGTGGCTAAATCTGGAAATGGAATCCGAAATGAGTCGTCAGATGCGGGATGGGATCTGAAAATGGGAAGTCGTTAATCCTAATGATCCTTATCAGGACAATGGAACAAAACTATTGTATTGTCATCTTTCCTGGACAAGTGAGCAAAATTTCGAGTTAATCAGACCTCTCAAAGTGGGTAAAAATTGAGTCCAAAGATTCCGTTATATACAAGTGAAGCTTACAAAGGGGCGTTAATTACGAGGTCCGTTGCCAATAGCTCTCGTATTACTTTATAGTGCGACGCTATTATAACTCTCATAGTATTTCAACACCGATTTTCAGCCTCCGTTTACATTATTGTTTTACGATTTTGTAATAGATTTCAAAGAATGAAATTATTTGAGACTTAACAGTAAAACTTTTCTAGGACTTGTAGGAAAGGGTGGTTTTGTTTTCAGAATTTTACGATCCAGATGGAGCATATAATGACTCCTTTTGCCCGTAAATCGGAAATAGGGAAGGACAAGCTTAAAAGCGTCTTTCCGGCCCGGTTGTCTAACGCGCAAGCAAGGCGGTATAGCTGTGTATTGACAGGTTGGTGGTTCAGGTAATACACATAAGTTATGATTAACTGTTTCCCATCTTTATGTTTATATATTCAAAACAATTCTCTTCCCTTTTTAAAAACAATATCTTAAATTTGGGTAAGTGACTAATATAAAAGGAGAATTAATAAGCTAAATTCATGTGACGTCATAGTCACATGATAATGATAACCACGTGCTTCTAACCAATAAGTTCCAAAACTCACGTGCGTGACGTCATAGTCACACGATAAAAGCTGTCTTGTGTGTTTCCAGTTTGTCAACTCCCCAACTCAGACGTGCTCTGTAATTGTCAACACCTTCACGAGCTTCGTTGTTGTCAGCTTTTGCCCTTTGCAGAAACTTTCTCTTAAAAAGTACATTTATATACAAAATAAGATTTTTTTTTTTTTAAAATTTAAAACATCTTTTTGAAGAAATTTTTTTTCATCACATTTGAACATCTTTATCCAATTTCGACAAGTACAATTAGTTTTATTTCTGTTTTTTTATTTAATGGAGAACATGTGTTTGTCTTTATCATGTGAGCGTCATGAATTGAGCCCATTTATTTTCTACTCGTAATCGATTATATTGTGACGCATAATTGAAATTGATGGACATTTATCCTTAAAAATACCAAAACTATTGCAATGCATTACTTTAAAATAACATTTTGGAACTAAAATTATGTTGAAAAAAATAAATGTGAGAAGTTAATCTAATGTAAGGTGTGACGTAACCTATTACAAATCCCTATAAAATAAAATTAAAAAAAAACATTGAAGAGAATCCATTGATTTTTTTCGAGGAGGGGGGGGGGAGATAAAAAAATAAAATGTTTTGTGTATGCCGCATCATCGACTTCTTTCAACTTGTTGGTTTATATAACCGCCAAAAGTATTATGCATTTCTTTTCTTTAAAAAAATACTAATGAATATTCTGTTGACAGATTACTTTGAAGTAAAAAAAATCTCACCGATTTCATTTCAGATTTCTTCTTTGAAAAGCTATATTTGAAGTTCATATTTAAGAAGCTTCTTAAATAATTGTCAAAATTAATGGGCGAAAAATGGTTTTTAGATGTGAGTAATAAGTTACATTCTTAATTATGCGAGAGAAAATTTTTAGACTATAAAGGATTCTTCATAATTAAAAAAAAAGATCTTTTTTTTTAAAAAAAAAAAGAAGTTATGTGTAGCGCACAGATATTTTGAGTTAACGTATAAAAAAATTTCCTTGTGTGAATTGTGAGAGTACTTTGGAAAAGAGAGAGGAGGAGAAGGAAAAAAATGATGGATATAAAAATATTTATTTAAAAAGAACGAAATATGTTTTAGAAAAAAAAATTCCATCCCAAGAAAAATAATTAACTTTCGCATACGTTATTATGCATTATTTTTAAACCACCCAAACTCTAAGAACAATTTTGAAAGGAGCTTTAAAAATAGAAGGAACGTCTAAGAACATAAGATAATTAACTGTTGACGAGGATACACATTAAATAAATGCATTTTGCTTCTAATTAGGAAATGTTTTTAATTTAACTTAAGCATCTCTCTCTCTCTACGCTGAAGCTAGAGGAAAAAATATTTTTCATTATTCAGTTGCATATTTACCATTCATTTTAGCTTCCCTCCAACGCACTAATGTGGGTAGTGTAATGGATGCTAGTAAATTTTAATTTGAAGTAAAAAAAAAATACTATGATAGCATTATTCATATCACTTAATTTCACTATATATAATTAAAATGCGTAATGATGAAATGAGAATTTTCTTTTAAGTTATTATTATTATTATTATTTTGTACGGATTTGGCGTTGGGATTAATTTTTTAAAAATCGGTTAGTTATCTGTCTTAGAGAAAAACTTCAAATTTTCTTTTAAGATTGAAGTATGTATATGTATTTTTAGTTTTGTCAGGGTATTGAAATATTTTTTATATTGTATGGGTTACTGAATTTTGTTTTGTTTTGTTATTCGCGGATAATATTCATAGAAAGGTTATGGAGATCCTTGTAGTAGAAAGAGACTTGCACTTTTCCTAATTTCAGCTTCAGTTTGAAAATTTGTGGAACTTTTTTTATAAATAGAATAAATGAAAATGTAAAGATTCAAAAAAGTTATTCAAAATATTGTGTATCAGGTAAAGAGTTTTTTGTTTGTTTGTTCGTTCGGTTTTTTTGGGGGGGGGGAGAAGAAAAGGAAATTTTCCTTCTACTAGTACAGGGGTCGGCAAATTGTGGCACTTCAGACTTTATGTGTATACCTCAAAGTATAATTAAAAAGCAATTATGTCTTCTAAAATCATCGTGTCCCTTTCTCGTTTTACTTTATAATTATCTATTGAAAAAATGTACTTGTATTTGTGTGTAGATTTAAATGGGATGCACACAGGTATTTTTTAAGGAGGGGGGGGGGGGTCCAGGGTCAAAAGTCCGAAAATCGAACAAAAATCAGTAAAAAAAATTAATTATTGAATAAGTAATTAGCATTAATTGAGGAAATTGTTATCAATAACAAACTATTAAATTTTACGTACTATATACATAGGATTATAATCAATCGAAAAAAATCTAGGGCTTGGGGGGGGGGGGAGGTCAGGACCCGGGATCATCCCTCCCTTTGTGTGCGTCATTGAGTACATTTGACAGACTTGAAACTGTTACTTCCGTTTAAATTGTTTTCCATTAACAAAGTTTGTTGAGAATCAGTGAAAATATTAGAACATTAATTAACATAAAATTTATAGGTTACGTATTCTTAATGTACAAGAACAACCGAAGTCAGTTTTAAATATTAGTGTTCAAGAATTCAAAATATTGCACTTATGCTGTTGATGTGGAACCCCCCCCCCTTTCGGTGACGCATGCATTGACTCTTCTCTTTCAAAAGTTAGCGGACCCTTGTACTAGTGTAATGAAAAAAAATCTGTCAACCATTGGATAAACAATTTAGTGAAATGGCTATTTTTAAATTCGGACTTTATCGTTCGATATGCCGATTTTTAATTAATAATTTTCAATAATTAGGAAAATTATTTTCCGGTCTGAACGCTATTTTAAAAAATACATTTCCAAAGTTGTGAAAACCAAAGCTAAAAGTAACTTAATAATGAAAAAGTTAAATGTGAAATCTTTTAAATAATTCCTAATACTCCTTGATAATTTTTGTTATCTCTTGTTTGTATGTCCTGAAGCACCAGTGCAGTAAATTCAACCAAATTCTGTTTAAAATAGGATTGCAATACTTTTTTGAATCAAGAAATAATTTCTAGGTAATTAAATTTCAAAGAAACAAACAGTTTTTTATTTTACGTGATTATCTTTGATTGTTATGGGTAAATATTTAATATAATTTTGCAATGATTTAGAGATTCTACATTCTTTCAGCGAAGCCCGTATTGATATACATAATAGACAAATAGAAATGTATTTTCTTAGTTTTATGAATAGCATTCTTTTCAGATACAGTGGAAAGGAGAGACAAAATAAGTGAAATTTTTCCGCCGTTAGCGGAAGTAATATTTATTATATATATATATATATATATATATATATATTTTATGTAGTAACTGACACATATTTAAACTGACCGTGTCACTAGTATCCGTTAGATTTAGTCATTAGTATTCGATTAATTTTATTTACAGCGTATTTTTTTTCTCCCAAAAATATTTTGGTTGATTATTTGTTCCTTTTTGTACAGATTTGCTTCTGTTACGTCTTTCAACCAAGAAGATTCCAACAGTTTGTTTAAAAGTGTTGTCATTTGAATCTTAATTTTAGGTTGTTGTTGTTAATTTATGAATAAACTTCGAGCGCGCAATTTGTGGTTAAATTGTTATAAATTAATTAATATTGTGTATCATTTTTTAAGAATTGCTTCTTCCTTTGAAGCTCGGGGAGGATTTTAATGAATGAAATCTTTCGATGGATCACCCCTATGTTCTTAAATTGAGTAAAATGAAGTCATAACGGGAAATAGAAACTGCACTCTGATGTTGAATTAATTAAAACAAATTCGAAATACTTTTTATACGTATTATAATTACTTATTTCGGAGATCCGAAAAAAAAAATCAGAGAACTCTAGGAATTTATTCGCATTTTTCATTATTTTGCTTTGTTTCTGGATAATAATCACAATATTCGCAAAAAAGATTACTCTTGTATTGATTTCATTTAATTTTATATTATAATAAGAGGGAAAAACCTTAAAGAGTTGTAATATTTAACTCGTTCGCGGACTCCTAGCTTAAGCCTAGTGGTTATGATCATTAACTCGTGGCCGAGCGAGGTTCAGCGGGTTCAAGTCCTGGTGCCACTGAAGACCCGCCGTGTAGAGGGGCTGATCGCGTTAAATCTGTCGAAGCTCAAAGTCCTCCCGTTGGTGTGGTGTGGTTGTTGGGAGGAGATGCCTGTTCAAGGTGTCATCCTAGTCACTTGACTCAAGTTTGAAATGACGAGATCGTCGTCCATAGCCCTTTTGTTGCTTTATAGTGCGACGTTCATTTATTCTCACTCACTCACCAACGGCTTTGTCGCGGGTTTCGTAATTTCAGATATTTATGTCAAATCGCGGGCTTGAATGTAGATCAGTAGTGGCCAACCCAAATGACCTTGCAGGTTACTTCGGAAAAACGCTATAATCCCGCGGGCTGCATATAAAAATATATATCTTTATATTAGATTTGAACCAATTACGCAAACATTTATTGGAGTGAAATTTTAAAACAGAGAATGAAGTGTTGTTATTGTTTTCACTATAAACAGACATAGATAATATAATAATTATAATGATTGATCAAATAATGTTTAATTTATTTAAACAAGAGGTATTTGTTTCTCAATTCTTTCACTTAATTCTTGCAAGTCTGTCTCAATGCGTGTATTTGCACGTCGTAATGGATGTTGCAGGTTATCGTCCGATAAGTTTGAGCGCAATTTACGTTTGATAAATTTCGTTTTCGAAAAGAACGATTCTCGCAGATTAAGTTGAAAAAGAGGTACAGGAATCATGCTTGATGTTGCAAGGTATCGCTGCAGTACAATACTGCCTACTTCTAAGTATCTATGAAAACACACAGAAATAACGTGATAAGATAGAAATAATTATGGGATTTATTTGTTAAAAAACACTGCACTAAAAACAAATATTGCACAAAATAATCGTATTTCGTAAAGTTATAAAGAATCTCACGGTCCGCGGTTGGCCACCCCTGATCTAGATTCTACCGAAAACTCTTTTGTGTAGAACACATTGGCTTCTATTTTAGTTTAAATAGAACGGGGATTCAAAAATCCTCGCGTGTTTTAACTTATGTTATAGGACTGGAAACTTAGGTGTCATTATTCTCGAGACCAGTTAATAGAATAACAAATTCTAATCAATGGATACCTTGAACTTCCGAAACTTCTTAAACCTTCGTGCAATAAGATTGATGGTCGTGAAATTAACATAAACTTCAAAGTCCTTGACAATAGGTGGTGCTGAGTGTCGTATTCATCACATGGACTTGTTTTAAAATTAAGAAATTTATTGGCCAATAGCTCTTATGAAATTTTAGAGCGAACTGAATTAAAAACCAATAATATATTAAAGATTAATTTTTATGTTGTGTAAGTTCAATAAGCTTTGTGTGTGTGTGTGCGTTATTTTTCAACTCAGTCAATAGATTATTTTTAAACAGCTGAAACAAAAAGTTAAAATTGGGCATGTCAAAAGATATTTCGTGACTCATAATAAAGTAAGAAATCCATGTATTTCATTCACTAATAATGAATTTGTCAGAAAAGAACCACCAAGAGTTTATTTAACATGCGGAAAAATCTTTCACTTGTAAAATAAATCCCCCCCCCCCCAGCCCTATAGAATTTTATGCTCAGCTTTTTACATTGCTTCGTGCATCATAGATTCGATTTTGAGTTACAAAATAAGATATTTCAAAAGTCATCGAACTTATTGAAAGTTCTTGAAAAAAAAGCTCATATGTTTTTCTATAAGTATATATATATAATATAAACTCGTGCATTGAGAAAAATGGCGTTTGACATCTTAAGTCTTAATGAAATATTACTCTTGTGACAGAGTGTGTATCCAAGACATAAAACTAAAAATCAAAACTGTCTATCAAAGACAAAGGAGATACTCAACAGACGGAAAATGGACTGTTATCATAATAAATTTGATTGGAGGATATCTTATGCAAAGTGATTTATCACTGGGAATCTTTTATATGCTTTGAAAAGTTTTTTCTTCTTTTCCCTTTTTTTTTTCTTTTTTTAAATCGAGTATGTAAATTCACATTTTCTTAAAAGCCTTTTAAGAAGTAGCGCATGTCTTTTCTATTTAGTCTGGTTGTTCAACCTTTTTTTTTTTTATCTTTATCCTCTCGTTTATTTGATTTCATTTGAATGATAATTCTTTTTTCTTTAGTTTTTTTATAAAAATTTTATTTTATAAGTATTTGACTTCAAAGCCTCGGTTTAATTACTAGTTTGCTTCGTTTTTCAGTGTAAAAATGGATCCTGAATAAAAGTTCTTTTATCCATTGTGACTGCTGTTGAAAATAGACGGCTCAAATTGAATCATTCAGTTCGTCTGTGAAAGTTAAAAAAAAAAAAAAAAAAAAAAAAAAAAAAGGCTATTTAGACTACTTGTAAAGGATTCGGTCGCCTTTGCATGTATTCCATTCGTTAAAATTTGTTCTATCTTATTTAATTAAAATAAACTTAGTGAAAAGAAAAGAAAGATTGCGTTTTTAAAAATACGTTATCGACAGCACAAATCTTTTAATAAAATATTAAAATTCATTTTTCACTAGCTAATTGTCGAACATTGTTGAGTTACTATATCTTTAAGATAGAATATTTCCACGTTTACTTACAAAAAGACAATTATTTAATTGCCAAAATCTTTTATTGCAAAAATAAAATGTCTAGTGCAAAATAAAACATACTTAGTGGTTAAAAATTTATATTTTGAATTACACACACATATATAAAAAATTTTAAGGTTTTGTATCAGCTTGAGGTGACTCTTCACACAACGTGGTAGTCATGAAGTTTGTTTCAAATGAGCATTATTTCTCCTAAAATAAAAATGGATAGGTATTAGTAGTTCAGTTTTGTGTGGTGTTACTGGACATGTTTTTCCCGGCCGAAACCAACTTCGCAATCATTAGACCAGAATCGTGTTTTCTTCCTTGTCGTTTTTCCATTGGCATTCTTTTTTGAAAAACACATTTTACACTGTCTTGTAGGCTCACGTTTCGCAGGAGTAGGAGGAATATATGGGATATATAATGTCGTTCCCCAAGACGGCCAGGGTTATGTACTGTAGATGGTCTTCCAGTATTTTTCTGTCCAGAAACTGCATCATCATACTTAGGACAAAGTTCTTCTACAACTTGGATTCGAAATTCTGAATATGTAATACATTATATTCGGGTATATCAATAAGATGCACTCAAAAAAAAAATTACCTCGTATAATACTCGGGCCGGACGTTTTAGAGCATTAATGCCGTGCCCGAGATGATCTCGGACACGACAGTTAAAAGGTTAAAAAATCGATAGCAATTTATATATCAAGGGGAAAAAACTTCTGATTAATTTACAATTAATTTTACGCCATTGGAGCCGTTGAAAGCATGATACTTTGAATAAAACAATTTAGAATTAAGCTTGTGTTGGATCTATAATTATTAATTAATAATCATGAAATTTATAGTGGGAAATATATTCTGTTTCTTTTTAAATTCTCTTTCTACGGTATTTTATTCGCTTCTTCCCCACCCCTCTTATGTGCTAATTGTTCACTATGCTGAAAGCTACTAGGCACCCTTAAAAAATGTTTTTTTTTTTGAAATATTAATATTAAAAGTAATTATTGATTTTTCCCAAATGAAATTGACTCTCAAAAAAATCGATTAAAATTACAATTGTTTAAAAAAATAAGAGTGGAGTTTTTAAAATTATTTAAAATTTAAATCCTTTGGTTATTTTAAGTGATTTATATTTCTTGGATTATTGGAACGGATGTTGTTATGGAATTGGAAATTCGACTCTTAGTTGAATTTTGATATTTTTGTTGCTAATCGTGAAAAAAACATGAGAATTTTATATTAACTGTTTAAAAAAAAAGGAACTAAAACTCTCAGTCCGCACAAATTTATGTAGCACGTATGTATTAGAGTATCTGTAAATATATACATATAATATTTGTAGAGGCACAAATTTTGTGATTGACAATGGCTGAGAATTTCAAATATCTTTAAAACTAATTGGTATCAGATCTATATAGTTCGAAACCAAGTTTCCCAATCAGATAAGCCACTGGAAAATGCAGGGGGGGGGGGGAATTGATGGACTTTTTTTAAAAAAAGATTTCTGAAGGGATAGTGGAATATATCTATATCCTTTTTGAACATCCATTTGAGAAAATAGGCTAAAAAAGATGAATAATAAATTCACTGAAATAAACATGAACCGAAATTTTTCGGGAAATTGAAATTTTTGTAACCAATTTTATTTTACTTCTCTCATACTAATTGTTGATTTTCAAAATGTGTAACATTAATCCAACTACCCAAAAATTGTGAATTTTGCCAAAAATTGAAATTTTTTTTTTTATGATTTTATTTTATAGGACATCCTATTAGCTTTATAAAAATTCCAAGTTTGTTATTTTCCGTTCACTAGAACAAAAACTATAAGGGTTTTAGTAAGAGCAGATGCCATTACTGTAAGCAAGATATGTCTTACTTTAAAACGCGTTTTACTCGAAATTTTTTTTTTTTATTTAAATGCTCAAACGGGGCCAGCGATTGCTCAGAAAGATTTGCAAATAATTAACTGAAATTTTTTGTGTATGTCCTGTATAATAGTAGAAGTGTTTGAACCTTCAGATTTATTAATCACCGTTTTATTGCAAAATTTACAGTTCCTTATGTGAATATAATCACTTTTTAAGCAATTTCATATAATAACTAAGATAAAGGGCTCTAGTTTTTGTAAAAATTAAAATATGTCTTATCCTGAAAGTCATTTAAAAAATGAATAACATAGCAACACATCAGAATTGAAAATTTGTTCATAAACCTTTGGTACAGAATGGGCTGCGTTTTTGTTATTTTTTGTCAATTTTTACCCATTTTAGTAATATATAATAACTTCTTTTTCTCTTAATTTTAGCATATTTTTTTAAAAAATGTACTAAACAAATCTAAAAACACAAAAACCCCCATTTCTCCATTTTTTTTTTTTTGAAAGTTGTTGCAACCAGTCGAATACCTTAAAAATAAGCTTTGAATGAAAAGTATAAAAGGTTGCAGAAGTTTCGTGTGACTAAACAATGGCGACGGTATATCGTTTTGTTGTTTATTTTTTTATAAATTTTTGTATAAATTACTTTGCCGTGATTACATGATTATTATATCTGTATAATTAAATTTTTCAGTGTTAATTTTATATTAACGCGCGATTGATGAGTGAGATTTTGTGAATATAAATTTTGTTATTTCTCAATCGAAATCTTCAAATCTTTGTATTATTTTGTAGAAAATAATATCCGGTTTGTATTAAAAATAATTACAATTCTACTCAATAACATTACGTGCATCATACACGAAACAAGATCATGTTTAGTTTCAACTGTACCCGAGTAAGAGTTGTTGAATACATTTGTTTTTTTTCTCTCATTTTAGATCAAGAGGTACGAAAAATTGGAAACAGTGGAGGACAGGAGGACAGCTGCTCGCGATATCTACGATAATTTCATAATGAAAGAACTGCTCTCTCACACTCACGTAAGTAGTGCTTATCTGTTCATTATGTACACTTTATGCTCGTGACGTTAGCTCATCAACAAAAAGTGTACTTTCCACGACACGTATTTTAACTAATTAGCATGATGAATAAGTTATGCAAGCTCCCTAATTGTCTCTTCATTTTGTTTTCAATGAACTTGCATTATACCTTAATAAACTGTGCATATAATGGTTATCGAGTAAAATTTTAATTTGCTTAGTGTTCATTATTAAATAAATTAATTAGGTTTGCCAATGAAAATTGTCAATTAGTCGCATTAATCAAAATAATTCAATTTTAGATCTTTAAATCTAAGCTAAAGTAATTTATGAATTAGTTTATGGAAGTCTTAGTAATATGGAGGAAAATGTTATATAAATGATTGTAAATGCAGTAAGTTGTGGTATGTTATATACAGGGTGCGGCGAAAAAACCCGGACAAACAATTTTTTAAACAACTTTATAAAAAATTAAGAAATTAACAAAATATAACAAATAATAAGAGTACACTCGTACTTATAAATAAATTTAATTGGTTTCAATGTGACCGCCGTTTGCAGCAATGCAGAGGCGCAAACGCTTACAGAAATTTTCAACAATGAGCCTCAAGTCTTTTACCTTTAATCTATCCCATTCCCGCAAAAGCAATTGCTTTAGAGAGTCTAAAGTTTTGCATGGTTTAGTGCAGTCTCTGGACTCAAAAATTCAAAAATGGACCATACACTGTAATCCATAAGGTTGAGATCCGGTGAGTAGGGTAGCTATTCTTCACATGATATCATGTCTGGAAAATTTGCCTTGCACCACTCTTGTGTCTCTTTGGCCTTGTGAGCTGGTGCAGAGTCTTGTTGAAACGTCCACTTTGCATTTCCGAAATGCTTTTGGACCCACGTAAGTACAACAGCTTCAAGAATGTCCCTCTGGTACACTTTTTGGTTGATATTAACGCCCTTTCCCACAAAAATCAAAGGAGTTTTAAAACGCGCAAATTCCGCTGCAGACCATGACCGACTTTGGATATTGGCGATATTCATCAATTGCTGAATGCTTGGAGCGTCCACAGACCAGATTCAATCGTTTTGGGAGTTATGAACTTGTTGAACCGCAAAGAGCTTCTCATCAGTGAAAAGGAATCTCTCCCATCGCTGACTTGCGAAAAGTTTTCGGAATCTTTGGAGCCGTACGAGTTTGTTTCTTTCATTGAGGAGCTGAAATTTTCGCAACTTGTAAGGCTTCAGTCCAAGCTCGGTTTTTGCAATTCGTCTTACCCATCTGGACACATATTCTCATGTCACGAGCGATTTTCTCATGGAAACCATCGGATTCCTCTGGGCTCGCTTTTCGATGGCCTTACGATTCATTGAAGTGTTTATAGTGCATTTTCGCCCACTTCCTGGACGTCGACCGTTATTGCCAAGCTCTTTGAAACGTCAAATTGCATCAAACACTGTTTGCCGAGGTACAATAAGCAAATGAACGACTTCACACTTTCTTTTCCTTTGTTGAAACAACTCTAAAATAGCAGACCTTTAGCTCGACATTATCAAAAACACATAAATTAAAGTACAAACTAAGAAATGTATAAAAATATATTTTATTATTAAAGTGGTGGATAAAGAAACATGAAAATACCATTAAAAAGGAAATTTGTTAATTATTCTAGGAGGCAAGAAATTTGTCCGAGTTTTTTTTGCCGCACCCTGTATCTTAAGAGCCGGGGCATTTTTTTAATTGATATTTTAGTTAGACGCGTGCTTTATTTTAAAGTTTTTGTAAAGTGTTTCTTTTTATTGCTTAATTTTAATACACACTGAAGTATAATTGCCTAGTTATTTCATTAAATTTATTTATGCAATTTGTTATACCCATTTTGCGAACAAAATAATGGAAATATCTGGGATCCCTGGCTATTTTTTTAAAAAGAAAAACAAATAATTATCTTCTGTTTATCTTCTAACAAATGTCTATCTTTTTACCATGAACGAGATATCGCTTAGAATATGGGTGGGCGGACTTTTCCAGGGTACGCACTACTTCTAATGTTTTAAAGGTGTTGCGGTCCACCCAGTGACATAGGCGTGGTCATTCTGTATTAAAATTGTATGTTTTCTTTTCTTAACATTTGTTTTTAACTTTGTACCTCTTTTTTAAAAATGACAGATTACTATTTTTACTACAAAAACACAAATAACACAAATTATCAAGTTGAATGCTTTAATAATATGAGCGACTGTTAGACAGTGGAGCATGAGCGTATTCAATGCAGCGAGCAGAGAATTTACATGAACCGATGAATCTAAAACCGACGTTTGTACTTACATTTGTTTGCTGCCGATTCCCACGGCATCGCGGGGCCTGACATCAGCTCGAGAACTCTAATCTCGTGGAAACGCGGGGGTGAGGGTTAATGTCTCAATAGCCAATCTCGTGCTATCGCGGGAAGACTTGATCTTCAACACTTATTCTCCCCTTCAGTCGGCATATGGGGAAAAATTCATTTAAACGGCTGGCATCGCAGTGATCGCTTTTTCCCCCTACTGCGGCAGTGAACGTGTTAAGCATCATTGTTCTCTTCCAATGAAGGCTCATGAATCGCCTACACCAAGGGTGTCAAACTCAAAGGCTAATTTGGGCCAAACAAAGTTTAGGTGGGCCGGTAAAAAAAATAAAAAAAACAGCATTTATAGAAACTTAAATTTATTTCGAAAAATACATTATAATAAACATAAATAAAAGAACAAGAAAAATTTAACGTTTGCGTCCTGGCACTTGGCATCTCTACTTTGCTACTACCTTTCCTATTCCAGAAGAAATTTTGATATTTTATTTTTATTATTGTGTACCAATATACTGACCGGGTCGCAAAAATGTTCGTTGTGGGCCACGAGTTTGACACCCCTGATCCATTTATCGAACCATTTGCTTAAGTAAACACAGTCGCATCGATTGTGAAAAGCCAAATATCCACTCTAACTGGCGTTGGTGTTCCATAAATGTTTCTTTCAGTAAACGCTGTGTTAATGAAGGTGGTCACCCCCAAATGTCTTGGTGATCCGCCGTTCGATCGCCATCGACTTAATGCCCATCCCTCGTTCAGAATAAGGATATTAACTGTGGGGAGGGTCCCTCATTCGGGACCACTTTGTATATTTATTTTGTTCACGTTAATAAAGTTACATCTCGGAGGGTCGATTCACTGCTGGAAACCCTTTGGGTGGACTTGATTCTCCCGAGTAAGTAAGTGTGGTAGATAGGCTGAAGAGGTGTTGTAATTGCTTGCCATATTTGCTCTCCAAGTACTGCCACTGTAACGGGCTTTTTGGACTATTTAAATATTGTATTTATTTGATTCTAAGCTCCACTCCTATTTCTCAACTCGTATTTGTGAAAAAATAAAAAATAGCCTAAAAAGGGTTATCGATATCCGATATTAACGAAATTGAAAATTTTTTTAAAGGAAAACTAATAACTAGTGAATTAATCATTTATTTTACAAGTATTAAAAACTTTTCAATGCTTACACGAACCTGTATTTGCTTTTTAACCGCCAGTATCATGTTCAATTTACCACATCCAATGAATTTTTCCGCCGATTGTTAGCCGCACCAGATTTTCGATAGCATTAACATTGGGAAAAAAATCTCGGCTTCGATTCGAATAAATACGGTACTAGCTTAGTAGTCAACTTCGTAACCGGTGATATTCCGATCAAATCATAAGTTCATGTTCTGGTTGCTTTGACGACCCATCATGCAAAATAACGGGAATGGTTGAACCTTAATTGGAACTGTGGACTCAAGTCTTTTAACCGTTGTGGCGTGGAATTTTTGAAAATTGAGGTATCAAAGTAGTCGTCGTCCTCGTTACTTGACTATTGACGTTCAGATACTTAGTGACAGAGCGTATTCAAGTCGAGTAGTTCAAATCTTGATTTTACTGAAGATATAAATGGTTGCATAATGAGTTAAAAAGAGACTCATAATTCTCCCTGTGGAAATCATAAGGAGACATCTACTCTGATGTATTCGCAAGTTGCCACGCAAGGTTCAAGGTTAAGAAACACCTTTTGCTAATATCTCCCATGTGGATTTAGAGCGGCGTTAATTTGAAACAACCTCCTTGTCATTAACCCCTTGACCGGGATTCAGAATTATGAGGGGCTTTACTAATAACTTCCTTGTATTAAAGGCTGTGCGTACAACTATCTTGTTTTGAACTAGTATGGATTTCAAAGGCTTGTATGTTCGCCTTTCCAATTAATGCATTATGCAGATGTTAATCTGTTAAAAAAATAGTTGATCATCACCAGGAATGCTTAGACCATGCCAAAAGTGTGTCACGCGGTACAATTCTCAAAGGCACTTTTCACTACTCTACAAATTTGTCAATTGTTGAGTGGATGGAAGTTGATAAACTTGTAATGAACCTTATTTGACAAATATCTTCAAAATTATGGATATTTATGGAATTTCGAAAAAATCCGAAAGATAAACCTACAGCTATTTTGTAAACTATTGAATGACATTGCTCGAGAGAATGTAATTGTTTGAAAAGAAAAAATTGGGTATACTCTGCTTTCCACTCTGGGTTCTACTTGTCAAGGTAGTAAGTAATCTTTCCTCATATGAAAAATATTTCGAATCCGCAAAGAAATTGTTTAACAACTTGAATGTTCAGAATCGTGTCAAATTGAAAGTCACACATTATACCCCTGATTTTGTGACATGAAAGTAGAGCGGTATAAGCACTAGGTTCGCATTAAATTTTTTTATCGATCTTTTTATTTCCCTATAATGAAGGAAAAAAATTATGTCATCTTGTCTATTTTTCTTATTTTAATAAATATGTTTAAAAATACGTAACATATGTATGCACAGTTTAAATTTTTTTGAATTTTTTGTTGAGGAAATAGCTATATTTATGTTATTTATTTTTCTGTTAATGATGCAAAATTACTATATAATAAAACTGTAAATCTGTATTATTGACCTCTATTCTCCGACTCTGCATGTATTATCACGGGAATCGAATTGTTTTAGAAATGCCCTACTGCGTGGCACTCGGGATCGTATTGGTGGTGTTTTTGTTGTTGCCTATGCCACCTGATCGACAGTAACATCAGATCAAGGTCCACGAAATTCATCGTGGCTAAGGGCTAGAATTTTACGCCTGTCGTTAGCCTAAGCTTTGAGCCCCATAAAGGTGACAGTACGATTTTGCTCGGTACAACACGATAGATGGCGACACCATTTGGACCCACTGATTTAACGAGCACGTACTCCGTGTGTACTCGGAGGGTATTTGGTGGCATTCGAGGCCAGGCTTTCCAGTCTGGAGTCCGATGCTCTAACCACTAGGCTACCCACGACCCAATGGATAGGTAGATTGATTTGGCGCGCCACAGCTAAAAGGCTTAGCCCTCAGGGGGCTCACTTTCTTTAGGTGAGTACGGGTGTCACAATCCCGAGGTGCCCTAGTGATCTTTTCCTTTTCCCACGGGGTTTACTGTCTTTGGTAAACACGGGCTTCACGAACCCGGGGTACCCTAGTAATCCTTCTCTATTTTCGACCCTCTTTCTTGTCATTCAATTCATTCTTTCTCTTCCCGTCTAGACCACAGATATTAAAACAAATGTTTGGCGCAGTATAGCCGAAATCGGCTCTTGCGCCAATAAACCCCAAAATCACTCACTCACGCTAAAAGGCTTAGACCATGGCCTTGGACCCCTGGCTTAGACCGTGAATGGACAGGGGGGGGGATAGAAAGATAGTCTACACAAACCTTATGGAATTTTGTTTTTTAAAATGGCTTGCAGGCATACATTAATCGAATTGATTTATGCTTTAGGTCTTGACCCGTTAGACTTGCGAATTCCCAGCAGCATGGAACTGAAATATATTTGTAGAGCATTTTATTGTACTAACTTCTCGCAGAAGTGGTACACAGATTTATTATTTAATATTGACATGCGTCAAATAATTAGGCTACGGTAGCCTAATGGTGATGGTCTTCAACTCGTGACTGAGTCAGAAGTTCGAGCCCCAGTGCCACTGGAGACTGCCACTTTGTAGGGGCTGATGCACATTAAATCTACCTTGGTTCAAAATCCTCCCATTGGCGTGGTGTGGTTGTTTGGAGAGGATGTGCGGCAAGTGCCGTTGTCTTTTCTCCTTGGTTCAAAATTACGAGGTCCTTCATGCAACTTTAGAGTGCAACGTAAATAAACACTCACTCACGTCAACTAATTACTTGTTTTTATATTTCTTGCAAAATTTTTTTCAAAAATATTTTCCTAAAATCGATAGGTTTAACACTGTATGGACAGGTTATTCATTTTTACCAAGTGTATTTTTCAAATCCTTATTTTCAGAAGAAATTTATATTTTTGATAAATTTATTTTTAAAATCTTATTTTTTCTCTCTTTAAAATAAATCTCTCTCTCTTTTTTTTTTTTTTTTTTTTTTTTTTTTTTTTTTTTTTTTTTTTTTTACGTCTATTATGGGTATACTGGTTAATCACAATACACAAAAAAGAATCACCATGCTGTATCCTGATGTTGGTAATTAAGGTTTAGAGATTCGGATGACACGTGTGTTTTCTTCGAAAATCATATTTTAAATGAGTAAAACATTGTGTGTGTAACTGATGATAGACTCGCCTACGTTTCTTGTGGGTGGTCGTGCGTTTATTGTGCCCACTCGTCTTTTTCCCATTTGTTTGATACGTATAGTTTAGAATTTTTACAAACCAACGCATTCCTGATGTTGAAGTTGCCTGTGCGTCAGTTCTATTTCGGTATCCAAAATGTCATCCCATATTCATTATTCTTCTTCGATAAATATTTTTTCTTGTGTCATAGATTTCATTTCCCTCGTATTGAGGTGGTTATTTATTTTTACAATTGTTGATTACTGTATATATAATCTTTTTGGTTTTAAATTGAATATGTAGCCAAAATTTTGAGAATTTTCCCCTCTTAATTTATTTTGTCAACGTAGTGTCGTTTCTGGGTATCTTTAATATATTCTAAGGCTTGAATTCCTTTTTTATTAACACTAGATTGCACAAGGAAGTCATTTTGACTGCTTTTTAATTTCAGTTAGAAAAACAATTACATATATAATGACACAATTTCTTAGAATTTTTTAGAATATTTTTTTCCATGTAAAGCAAGTTTTTTTATTGTTAACATTTACTAATAACTTGTTATGACTGTAAATAATATAAAAAATATTAAATTAATTTTAAACAAATTTTTTACACATTAGTTATTTTTTTACAATGCAGTCATTTTGACTTCTTTTGGGCAATATAAGTATATACAAAGTTTGTCTTTCTAGTGTTAATCTGTGAAGGGGGGGGGGGAGCCGCTGACATATAGATCAGAAGACAAAAAGGCAATTCCATATTTTTTTTACATCAACGGAATAGTTTTAAAATAAAAAATATCGTTTGTGAGATAGCTTACAAACATTGACTTGATTGCTACTCTTTAAAACTTGTTACATAGAGCGCCTTGAGCAATTTTTTTTTCAATAAATTGCATAATTATCAGAAATCATGTCATTTATATTGAAATGCTTAGTAAAAGCAATTTGATGTGTACTAGTCAGTTCCTTATTCCAATACTAAACATCCTATTCGGTGACCGTTGTATCTGTTCTAAGAATAATTGTCAGTATTGAAATTTTTGGCAATGGGGCACATCACATTCATCTGTTTTTGAATGTGGTGCATCTAGTTTATTTAAAAATAAAATGAATAGTGTGTTTCTTATATTACGAACGAATCTCTATAGAAAATTAATCACCGGGTATACCATGCAAGCTTGAGAATATTGTACTGCATTATAACAACGTTTCGCGTGGATGAGACTTCTTAATAAGAATAACACATTTATTTCATCCTTTCACGAAGATCTCACGGTTTACACCAACATCTGCATCATCACATACACACACATTACATTTATTTTCATTGAAAATTTCCTCCACGTTAGGAAACGAAACGGGCGTTGCCATTCTATTATTATTATTGTTATTAAATATATTGGTAAAAAACGATTTTCTTAAATTAGTTTCTTTATAGCCATGCGATTTGTCTATTTCATTAATTTTTCTTTTTATATTGAACAACTTTTAAAATTAGTATTCATTTTATTAATTTTAATTTTACGCATATATTTCTTTATTATTTATAAATAGTACAGTCTGAACAGCACAGAGTATTGATTCATCCGATCTTTAGAGAATTTTTTATAAGGTAGGCACATTCATCCTTTTATTTACATGGGGAATAAGTTCGAAAAATTGTTTAGCGACCGTGGTTGCTAGGTTTTCATGATCACAAACTCATGACTGATGTTTTTCTAATGAATCGTGAATTCGAGTTCTATTGCTATTTAAGAATTCATGTGGAAGGTCTAAAACACGTTAAAATCACCAAGGTTCAAATTCTACATATTGGCATCAAGAAGAAATTAAGAAAGTTTGAGATGTCAGCTTGGGTGTGTCCATGGTTCAAAATTACGAGATCAAGTGTCAATAACGACCATGTTGCTTCGAAGTGTGACGCTAATAAACAATCAAACAAAAAACTACGCAAACTGAAACCGTGTAAAATGTGTTCTTTTTATTTGTGTATTAAAGCGTATAGTAGAATTTAACTAATCGGTTTTTAAAATTTGTTTAATTTATTAATAGTACAGTGCAAAACAATCAAAATACCCCATATATAAATAGATAAATAATTTTGTTTGTTTTCATTTCATAAATCATATAAAAGAAACTCCATATAAACTGAATATCTTGCAAACCGTGAGGAGTGGTTACATATGAAACAAAAACTGCACATCTCAAAACACGAAAATGTAGAAATGTTTTCCATAGTGACGTGGTCGCCATGGAATCGTAATGCGAGTTAAGCCATTTTTATAGTGACACTCTAAAATTAGATGGAAAAGTATGAATCAATGATATACAATTTCCAAGCATCAAAATTTTTCTCATTAAAATATCGATGAACTTTTAAAATGTCTACTAGCAAGCAATTATCTGACATCATAGTCATATGAAGTACTACCTAAAAGATTTTTTCCACTCATTGAGTATGAGTAATCTTGTGTAGCGACCGTAGCCGAGTGGCCATGGTCGCAAACTCGTGGCCGGCGTTATCGACTCGTGAGTTCAAAACTTAGTACCACTGAAGACCTGCCGTATAGAGGGGCTGATGTAAATCTGTCTTAGCTTAAAGAGTCCTCACGTTAGAGTGGTCAGGGGCGGCTCTAGGGTCGGACAAACCGGTACCCTGCCCGGGGTGCAAATTCTAAGGGCGGCATTTAGATTGAAATTGAAAAAGAAATTTTTTTTTGTTGCATAAAAATGTACACATTTTCTGAAATACTATTGGGTGTGAGTTTTGTATTTCATTTATTGTGTCCCCTCAGGGGGCTCACCTTCTTTAGGTGAGTACGGGTGTCACAATCCCGAGGTGCCCTAGTGATCTTTTCCTTTTCCCACGGGGTTTACTGTCTTTGGTAAACACGAGCTTCACGAACCCGGGGTACCCTAGTGATCCTTCTCTATTTTCGACCCTCTTTCTTGTCATTCTATTCATTCTTTCTTTCTCTTCCCGTCTAGACCACAGATATTAAAATAAATGTTTGGTGCAATATAGCCGAAATCGGCTCTTGCGCCAATAAACCCCAAATCACTCACTCATTTATTGTGTCTTACTTCCCTGGAGTGGGGTCACTACAAACATACTTTAACCCATACGACGTCTGGTGTCAGCTATCCAAAACAGAGCAGGGGCAATAAGAGTTTTTTGTAGATAGAGAGTCACAGAGGAAATGTTTCATTTTAGTCATGAGTGTAGTTACTATAAATTAAAATAAACGTTTGTGATCCCCACCATCAGTAGTTTGTTTTTAGAAGAAATTGGCCTGCTGAAATGGGTGAGTCCTTCTTGCATTTTACTCGTTTGAATTAATAACAGGTAATTATGTTCTTAATTTTGAATTCGTTTATATTCGACTTAAAATAATATTATATATATATTATGTTCTTTTCTTGTTCGCAAGAATTATTAAAGTGTTTTAGAGGTGTTTATCTATGTGAACAATTTATCCTTTATGATTATAATTTTTTTGCTTTGGAGAGAGGAAGGGCATTTTCTATTTTTTGTCCGGGGCGGCAAAACTACTAGAGCCGGCCCTGGAGTGGTGTTGAAGGTTAGTGAGGAAGGGGGTGGGGAGCAGCTCACGCGTTGTCTTCGTCACTTGACCATGGTTCAGAATGACGAGGTTCTTCACCAGTAGCCCTCGTGTTGCTTCAAAGAGCGATATTAATTAAATTAAAATCAAATGAAATTGATTAAATCATCTTGTTGGCCAGTTTTCTCGTAACAAATTTCAGATTTTCGAATAAATATAAATTTTTGTTAAAGCGATATTATTTTTAAAAAATAAAATTATTTACGAATTTTTCACGTACCATTTATTTTTAATTAAAAACTAACAAAATTTCAATTTATGCATGCAAGCAAGCAAGGATTCGATTGCGATTTTGATCACTTGAAAGGCAGATACATTGTTACTTTCACTGAAGCAATAGAAATTTTAATCCACCCTCTTTAAAAGAAAACGAGGAAGGAGGCTTCATGAATCTTGTCCTCTTCTTCCAAGAAATCGGATTGTGATGGTATTGTTACTCTTACAAAGTGGGATCCAATTTCTTCTCTCATAAAGATTCATTCCTTTCTGTGTCATGTCGCTTCAAAGCACTAATGAACCTTCGCACCTCGACAGTAAACGTCAAAATCACCCTAATTTAGGAGGCAGAACCAATCTCTTCTTCCTTTTACTATATATATATATTTTTCCTTGTTCAAAAATCGAATAGTTAAGTGCAACAAGAACTTCAAAAGACCGGATCTTGCCTTTCTGGAGAAATTGATTCTTAAAGTGCATTCACTCGGCATCCATTGGAAAAACAGGGAAAGTAATCGATGTGGCTAAAAACTATCTTCGTCGAAGATAAAACGCCGAAAAAGAAAAAAAAAGATAGATAAAATGTTTCTTATCCAGTCATCGAACGTTTAATGTTTCCTGCTTTTTCAAATTTTTAATACGGTAGGAAGTGTATGGGGATAGTAATTTTCGAATGAAACGTTCCATGGAATTTTTAAAAGCTGTTATGGTGTTGTTTTTTTAAAGTTTGAATGGGAACATGATATAAAGTTTATCTAAATTAAGACACTCTCTATGTGAAGTGTAGAATTAAATTTAAAGGTTTCAACAAAAATTTTGTGCGTATAGGGAAAAAAAGTTTTAAAAAAGTGTCTTCAATTTTATTTAAAGCAGCAAAAATAGCGTAATTCATTAGAAATAGCTGTAGTGGCATGAATGGTCAGTGTGTTATGACTTCGAACCCTAGTGCCACTGATGACTCGCCATGTTGTTATTACTAATGCCACCTGTCTGACGATGTCAAGTGGCCGCGGTAGCCAAGTGGTCAAGTCATTGGATCATGGCTAGCGTGTCATGAGTTTGAGCCCAGTACCACTGAAGACCCGCCGTGTAGGGGAGCGATGCACGTTAAATCTATCGAGAGCTCAAACTTCCTCCCGTTGGTGTGGTGTGGTAGTTAGGAGAGGGGGTGCTAGCTCAGGTGTCGTCCGTGTCACTTGACCATGGTTCAAAATTACGCAATCGGTCGCCCAAAGCCCTCGTGTAGTTGAACAGTGCGACGTTAATATTCACTCACTCACTGACGATGTCAGATCGAGGCCCACGAAATTCATCTTTGCAAAGGGTTAGATGTACCCTGTAGCTTTTGAGCACCATACAGGTGACAGTACGTTTTAGCTCAGTTCCACACCAATTTTGAGGAAGAACACCCTGGGAGTGGCCAGGGGCCTTCCACCTCTCTTCCTTTTCCACCAACCTCACGAGAGGACATGCGACTCGATAGCTGTTTAGAGTACCCCATGCCGCAAAGGCACTATACATTTACAAACATCCATGTCTTCTCCGGGATTCGAACCCAAACCCTACGGCACAGCAGTCAGCGTCGCTAACCACTATACCAGATGGGCGGCCGACTCGCCATGTAAAGGGGATGATGCTGGTTAAATTTCAAAGTCCTCCCGGTGGCCTTGTGTGGAAATTTCGTGAAGGAGGTGTCATCTTCGTCACTTGACCATAGTTCACAACTACGAACAAGAAAAACTTTGCGCACAGATATATGTCGACTTAAAAAAAAAATTCCCAGCAAATTTCTTCACACATGGAAATTTTTCAGCTGACAAGGATTTACAAAAGTCAGTATCATAGCATTAAACATTTTCTTTACACTGTGATCTGACTTCAAGTCAATAAGTTCAAGCTGTGGTTTCTCTGGAGCTGTATCATTATCAGCAAAAAATGGGATAAGAAAGCAAATTGAACTTTGGCTCACACACACAATTTTCTTAAAATCCTGAAATCTTCTTGTGACCTCGTCCTCAAAATTCTGCAGATCTCTCTGTAGAAACACTTTCGGGCACTTTGTTTTACTATTAGTGAAAAATAATAGACGGAATCTTTTATCGCGCATGGGGAAAGAAATCTCAGTTCAAAGCGGATTTTCTGATTGCCTCGGCGGGCCGCTAGTTGCCAATCTCTACTATAAAGTGAAATGCTAATAAACAATTAAATAAGTGGACAGGAGTAAACTAGTTTAAAGTACTATCCGAGAAAGTTTAGGACACATGGGAGCAGATTAATTAAAACACTAATTATTAATTAGCAGTGGAAGAAACATGAATTTTAATTGAGAGATCGAAAAGTGCATGTCGTAATATAAGCGGTCTATGGAATTGCAGCAGAATCTTCTTGGATAAGTGAAAGACGTGGATAATCTTTATTTAACTGTTTAAAATATTAGTTTTCATTGTTTGAAAGAAATATTTTAGAATACAAAGGGCTTTCATGCTTTATGATTCGAAACGTCTCCAGACTCCGTTTTAAATTTTTAAAGACATTGTATGTAATGCAAAAGTTATCAACTCTCCCTCTGTATCTGTAATATTGTTTCCATTTTACTGCAATGCGGTAGAGCCCCGAAAACACGGCCTCATGTAGACCGAAGGCTGGCCGAGTTTGTGAAGATGTCGGGTTATCGAGAATGGAATTAAAGAATAAGTACGAGTGTTTCCTCAGTAAGTATATTGTCCTACACTTGCATGTCTTGTTTACTTGAGAATGTAATGGGAGATAAACTGCCCAAATACCCTTTAACAAAGGAAAAGTACTTACTTTATGAAGGCATAGAGCATTTACTACAGGAAAGTGAAAATAAATGAATGCATTCTAGACCGGAGGTGGGGAACCCGCGATCTTCGTGAGTTTCTTGTATGGCCTTCATAAAAGCTAGCACTTGTATTAATTAATATTCAATTATATAGATAACAACAGTCTCTGCAAATCAATGGGATTAAGTAAAGGATGGCATGAATGCAGGTATGTTTCAATGACTGTTAGTGGGAATAGCCAATTGAGCATTTCAAATGTTAGAATGTCACTAGTGCAACATGGCAACGCTCCCAAACATGCTCATTTAGAGGATCAATTAAGGCTTCACGTTATAAAGTCTGATCCAAATATATATATATGCTTACATAAATAAAAATACCAACTGTGTGAAATATATAGAAAGTTACAACGGTGTCTATGGATTCAATAATTTTATAAAAGGAAAATAATAAAATCAGTGATTAATTTCGCAACAAGTTTTTACCCTCATGTGAATAAAAAAATATTTTATATTGTAACTTTTTATGTCAAATAATAAATAAATAATTTAATTTTTTAATAATATTTCTTTATAATGCACACACTTGTTAGATCTATACGAAAACTTTGATCATTTCATAAAAATCTAATTTATAGGTACATCAACTTATGCGGCCTCCTTTATTATTACCTTATTTATATGCGGCCTCTCATGGTAAAAAGGTATCCCACCTCTGTTCTATACAGTAATTTACCTGATCAGACACACTCGGAAATTTTTTTTATGGAGGCACATAAAGCTGTCTATAATGAGAACTAAGTGGCCGACTTCGCAGAAACTGGGGTACTTTTTAAAAAATAAATGCAGGTGGGATTATTTTTCTTTTTGTCCTGCAAGAGTGTGGCCGAGTTATCATGACTGCCGGGTTATGGAGTGCCGAGTTTTCGCGACTCTTACTGTACTAAGTTTAGAATTTAAAAGTAAAAAAAAGAAAACTCTACTTTTTTTTTGAAAAAAATATTTTACACGAATAAGCTTTTAAATATGTTTTGTATTGGTACTATCTATTTTAGCCAGTAACAACCACCACACCATAGTGATCATTTTGATGTAATGGTTAAGTTACTCGGTTTCAGATCCAAAGGTCCCGGGTTCTGTCCTCCCGATAAGCGCGCCACTTCATTGGTGACCCTGGCTGAACTCAGAAAAAGGCAACCTTCTGGACTGTCGTGGCGCCATCTACCCGCAAAAAGGAGCAACAAAAAAAACTCATCACTTACTTGATGCAGCTAACTCGCCAGACTCACTTGGCGCAGCAAAGTCGTCAGACTCACTTGATGCAACTCCTCCAAAATACAACTGCTCGCGCAACACATCGTTCGTTCGCCTATCCACCGACTCACTGGTGGGGGAGTGTGTAGTGGTAGTATCTATATAAGCCAATAACAACCTCCTCACCATGGTGATAATTTTGGTGTGGTTAAGTTACTCGGTTTCGGATCCAAAGGTCCCAGGTTCTGCCCTCCCGATAAGCGCGCCACTTCAGTTATAGCAATGAGAAGTTATTAGAGCAATGAGGTACGAAAGATAGAAAGTGGAGAACTCCTTCTCCTTCCACACACACAATTTTTTTTCCACCTCAGATAAATGAATTATTTTAGTTTTAAGGAGACAATACAATTCAGTTGACAAAAATCGGTCAAAAAATCAAATCTAATTTTTTTAGCTTATATTATTCTTTATATACTTTTCTGTAACCTCACAAAATTTGAAAGCTTTAAACTTAAGAAGTGCAGAATTGTGATAGCTTTTACGTTCATTTTTATTCACATCCCTATGGCGAATAGAAAGTTTAAACTGACTTACCTCAGAGAAAGATAAGATAACTAGTTTGTCTTCATTTAAAATGCTAAGGATTTTTTTCTATTGTGCCTAATGCTTTGAATTTTTTTTTACCTATTGCTAATAGTACATGTAACAAAAATTGCTATGCATTTTTAAATAAAAGAAATACTTATTTTTTTAAAAAAACTTAAAATCACTTCACAAATTTTAAGTTTTTTTCTTTAAAAAATTAAATGGCCAGCTTTTTATGAAATTTTGAGCACAAAATCCGTTTTACCATAGTTGCACACATAGGAGGCAACCAAAAATTTTTTCAAAACACTTAAATTAAAAATTTTTGTGCTTAAATCATACCATGCCCCTTTAAGAAGTATAAAAATACGTATAAGATTAATTTTATTTGCAATAATTAGACCTAAAAGGTAAACACACTGCATCAAGTACTGCGTGATGTGTATTCTTTGAATATATTAAATGAAGGGGGGCGAGAATGTCACATATATGTATTAAAATGCTTATGATATAAATGCGTTTTTGTTGCTAATTACTATATTTCACTGATAACAGATTGTTTTGAGTATAAATTAATGCTGCAAACGTTGATTTTATTCATTTTTGAGCTGAGCTTGCACGTGTTTATAAATTTTAAATTTATTGTTCATCCGCGTTTTTAGTCATTTAAGTAAACATTTTCGTACCTTTTAGAAATTGTTGGTGTTTTTTTTTTAAATCAAATTTTTTTTAAGTGAAAAAAGGTAATAAATGCCTAGGATTTTTCGGTTGACGATCTATCAAATTAAAATATTTAAAACAGGCCTTTTTTTAACAGCATTTTTAACTTTTGAGAAATCAGCGGAACCTCAAAAGGTCTCTATCGGCATTAATGCATCTCCTGTTATTTAAGCCTGGAAAAGAAACTTAAATGAGATTTACTCTTTCAACATGCGTGGACCACCTTTTCTCTTGGAAGCTTTCCCCGAGAGTTATTTTATTCTCAGCGCCAAAACTATTTCCTTAATCCCGTCTTAATATATTTATTTTCTTTTTTTATCTTTCTTCTTTTATTTAATCTGTAAATCGTAACGTTTTTTAGGATTTGTGCCAGAAGAGGAGCTTTCTTTCTTTTTCTTGTCTTACACATTTGTTGTCGATTTCTTGTTCTGAACATTTATCTTTTTGTTCGTTCTTCTTCGGTATGTTGTTTTATTCGTTATCTATTTTTTTTCCTCTTTTCTTTTTTGTAAATCCGCGTTATGGAATGAGGTTTGAAAGTTGGAAGTTTTTCTGTTTATTAAATTTCAGTTAAAAGTTTGGAAAATAGATTTAAGCATGATTAGGCATTGTTTTTGTTCTTTCTTTTATGGGGGAATGATTTCTGATTTTTTAAAAAATAAAAAATACTTTTTATTGGTTTAAGCGTTTTAAGCTTATATATATAAAAAAAACATTGTTAGTTTTTGTGTGTTTTGCTTGATTTTTTTTTAACTTGGAATTTTCATGTATAATCAGAAATGGAAGAATTTTGAAATAAAGAATTTAAAAGTATTGTTCTCTATTTATCTTCACTATATTTACACACGCAAGATAATATCAGTGAATGAGGTTTAATTTTTAAATATTTCGGTCCTAATTTTCGGAGAAAATATCCAGCAAAAGGATTGATTCACCTTTTAGTCAAAGCGTAGTCAGGCTTGTTTAGATTTTGACTCTGCATCTACACAAAAAATGTTTCAAAACGCTTTAATATGTATAAAGTCACGTTTATGATCCTATAAAGCAAACTTAACTCCACCTCTTTGTCCTAAGTCAGTGACAGTTTTAGAAAACGTAATAGTTTTACTTTAGGGTTCAGTGATTTTTTTCTTATCATATATCAAGTTCTTGGTTATATATTTCCAAATTTCAACCCCCTTTGTTTTGTAGGATATTTAATACTAAATACTTTGTTCTATTTTTAATGCTCATTTCGGGCCCTGAGCGCAGAAGATCTACAGGCCCCGTTTGCATTGGAGGATCGAAATTTATAACCAGAAATCTCTCTGTCCAGCTTATCCCGGCCCTTCTGTGCACCTTCGGGCCCCTGGGTGACCGCCGCCCCAAGCGCCTATTGGATAAAACGGCACTGATACATATCAGATATAAGTAATTAATAATTAAGCTGTCGATGATCACGAAAAATAGGAAATGTTCAAAATAACCTTTTATTGTTGTAGATTTTATGATACGAGATAAATGTTACTTCTTTTATTGTAATATGCTATAGTATATATAAGAAACTGGATGGATCTAATTAATCAACTGTTGCAATTTTTAAATTAAAATAGTTTTAGTTATGTTATTTTCGAAGATTTTTTCCCTCCCTTTTATTCTGTTTAGGATCCAAGATTTTTTAAAACGGCGCCTTAATGTATTTTTCTTTGAAATCAAGCCGGAATCATATAGATACTGGGTTCTTTGAGGGGGAAAAAGTTGATCAGCATAAAAACTGTAGTAAATGGACCGTTCACTGTCGTTTTTTCTTTCTTCTTTCTCTTTCTTTCCTTTTATACTCCCCCCCCTTTTTTTTTGGCATGAGGAAGTTGCTTAGATATCTCCCTTTTCCAAATCAACTGTCCATTCTGATTTGTTCTGTTTTCTTGGCAGTATGTCAAGTCCAGCTTTTTATCCTTTTATTTTTTCAATTATCTATACAATCGTATATCGGTTCTCTTCTTGTAAAGGTCGTATAGGTCTTGATATTCCCTAAGAAATTTGTAATTTCGTTAATGTGTTGTACGTTAGTAATTTTTCATATCCCTAACTTAAGATCTTTGCATTTATACTGTATTCAAGTAAAATCTTTTGATTTCACATTATTAAATTATCATTGATATGTGTGATATTTTCAAAATATTTCCTCATATATATAATATGGATCGATACAAATTTTTTGGAGTTTTTGGAATTAAAAAAAAAAAAAATCCCTGTCTTTGCATTTTAAAGATCAAATGTTTCATTATTTTAGAATAACTTCGTTTTAAACGTTATAAGGTTCTAAAGCCATCTTGCAGGCATTTTCTACATTGTTCCAGCTCTAAGTTTATTCGATTACATATGAAGTCCTACTAAAAGCTAACCATTTTACAGTGTGTCATAAGGTTAAAAAAATAGTAATTATCAATGTTCCTTTGTGGTGAAAAGGAAGAAACTGTTTATTTGCTTGTTTATTGCTACAAATTGCTTTTTTATGCAATTAGACAATTAGAAGATATTGTTCCTGACATGTTTAACAATGAATAAAGTTTTATGAGAGCATTAATTGTATTTAAATGTAATTTTTTTAGGATTATTCCAAAGAATCTGTTAGCTATGTACAAAAGTTTCTGATGAAAAATGAAGTTCCAGTTAATTTATTTCAGGTAATTTTATTTTCTTCGATTTGGTGTAATATATTTTATTTGTAATTTGATTATTTTATGGCTCATATTTTTATCTTTCTTTGCAGCCATATATAGAAGAAATATTTAGTTTATTAAGAGGTGACATATTTAGCAAGTTTATTGAAAGGTAAGTCCCCTTGTATTGTGTTTTGAATGCTTTTTAAATTTCAAAAATTAAATAGGAAATATAATGAAAATTTTGCTAGAAAGTATTAAAAAAGTTTTTAAAAAAAATTTCTGTTTTATATTTTTATAAATTGAGTGGTAATTAGAAAATTTTTGATAAGCCTTTTATATAATGAAATTAGTGATCTATTTCAAACATTTGATCTATTTTTCTTATAATTGTAGTGAAAAATACACAAGGTTTTGCCAATGGAAAAACTTAGAGCTTAACATACAAGTAAGTACCTTGATATTAATGTTAATTATTAGAGTTCTTTTATCTTCGTGTAAAGAAGGAAAAGAAATGCATGTGAATAATTTTTATAAATCAATTTTATGAAAATCATCTCTCTTGCTGTATAAGTTAATGAGATTTTTTTGTGGATTAATGTTGAAATCTCACTATGTTTATCAAAATGTTGTAGACTTTTTCAATATTCCAAACATTTCAAAAGGGATGGTTTCTACAATAATTTCTAATTCACATGTTCTTTACATATATCTTATTTTTTTTGCGGCTTATATTTACATGCTATTAATTGTTTAAAATCACTCAAGGAAGTAATATTTACACAGGATCTTTTACATGCAAGCATCTGTTCTGGAAAGAAATCCAGTGGTATTAAGTCGAAATAAAGACTGTTATAGAAAATGTCCCACATATATTTTTTGTTATTTTAGTTATTATCTTTTTTATCTTTTTTTTTTGGTACAATGTTCAGTTGTGATTTACACTACTGCATTGAGCACTATTTGCTTCTAATTTTTACCTTGATTTTTTTCATCTTGCATTATACTTTTTTAAAATTACAGTTAACAATGAATGACTTCAGTGTTCATCGAATCATTGGACGAGGTGGATTTGGTGAAGTTTATGGTTGTCGGAAAGCTGATACTGGAAAAATGTAAGATTATTTTAAAAGCTCACTCATTCTAATATATAATTCTTGCATGTAGTCTTGCTGAAAGATCACTTTTACTCTTTCTAGATTTAAAGTAAAGTACTTGTCTTTCATTGTTATTAACACATTTAGGACTCGTGTTGCAAAAACATAACATCAAATTCTAAATTTTTTTTAAGCATTGTTCTGGCTATTTTTCAGTTAAACTAAAATTTTAATTTTATTTTTCATGCCTTAATTGTTGATTATAAATTAATTTTTTTTCAATTATCAAGCTTTTCACACTCAGATCAAAAGATTTTATTTTCATGTTTTGACGAAAAATAATTGAAGGGTTAATTTATGCAATATATTTGTATTATCTGTAATCTTGGGGAGTATGAGATATTCTTTTAGCAAACTCTTTGGTGTAATATTAAAAGAAATTTCTCTTGTAATGTGCCAGTTGAGGATTTTTAGCAAATTTTATAAATTGAATTATTGTTTAAATTTTTTCTTTTTTATGGCAAATGTATTTATTTTTAAACTTTATTTTATTTTTTATATATTTTAAATTTTTTTGAAGGAACTTTTCCTGCTACTTTCCCTTTTAAAACATTTACTTGCAAGTATTAATATTTTTAAGTAGGTCTTTTCTTTAACTCATTTTTTATATTTCTTAAATTGATTTTTTTCATCTTATTTTTAAAAGAAGTATTTCATGCTGTTAATTTTTTTAAATATATGTATTTTTCTCAAGAGGCTGGTATTCTTCAACAGAAAATGTTCACATATTTCTTCTTGTTGTCATATTTCTTTAAAGAACTTTAAAAAAAATGGAAGTTTTTTTTGTAAGAGAAACATTTCAATACAAATCCCTATTTCCATAATGCTTTTATGTACATTTTCAGTTGCGTATTTGACTTAGGGCTTGTGGAAATACATGCTATCACAAACCATTTTCACAAGCTGTTGCTAACCAAAAATATGTACAAGTTATTAATGGTTTTAATCTTTGTAATGGAACAAATATTTATAGATTATTTCTTATTTTGTTGAATGTTTTAATTGAATATATACATTTTTTATAGGTATGCAATGAAGTGTCTAGATAAAAAAAGGATAAAAATGAAACAAGGTGAAACACTAGCATTAAATGAGAGGATAATGCTTTCCCTTGTGAGCACTGGAGTAAGTATTTTCATTCAAATATATTTTATTTGCTCCAGTTTTAATTTGTGTAATATTTTAGAAGAATTGAACTAAGAATGAATCAAACTTACTCTGTTATTTTTTTAAAAATACAATCTCTTTATTAAATGGAGAAACAGTTATAATATTCTTATTTCAGTTTAAAATGAATATTACTATTTAAAAATGCTTAATCAGCACTTTTAAGATTTAAAAGGTGAAAATTCTGTGTCTTATACATAAAATAACATAAATTTTTGTTGAACTATAAATGAACCTAAAATATAAAATTTCAATGTTTTTAAATTTTATATTCAATATCAACTTATTAGCTATTAAAAATACATGGAAGAATTTTTACTTGCTTACCTTTACTTTTATTTTCTATCTATAACTTAAGAACATAGCACTTTAAATATGTGTTATATAAATCTACAGTACTTATTAAAATGACTCTAAAAAGGAGAGGGGGGGGGGAATTGAATGTTCCTCTAGGAATTTTCACTGTTATCTGTTACAAAATCATAAATATTAGTTGTTAATAATGTATATGTAAAGAATGAATCTATCAATAATTCTTAAGTTAAAGGAAATGGGAATACAGATAAAATTCACATATCATTTTCAAACATGTAAATCATTGTTATTATTTATCATGGCTTTTCTTTTTTAAAAAAGAGTCATTAATATGAGGGTATTTGTAAAGAAACTTCATAGTTTTATGTGGTAAATTTGTTCAGTGAGATCTAATATTTATGTGTTTTATATTATTTACTATGAGCACTTAAAAACTCATTGATTTCATAAAAATTTTTCAGGAGGATTGCCCATTTATTGTATGTATGACCTATGCATTTCAAACCCCAGACAAATTATGTTTTATTTTGGACCTAATGAATGGTAAATATATTTGTATATTTAAGTGTGATATATTATTAAACTTGAAAATTCTTTTAACACACACAATTGTGCTTAGCTCAAAAAGCACTTAAAAGAATTACTATTTTTAAAACTATTTAAAATAATTAATCCATTATTATGGTATATGTTAAATTTCAAAATAAAGTTTAATAGTAATTGAAGTTGATATAATGCAGTCTAGAATCATAATTTTACTTTTAATTGCACTTTTTGGAAATTGCAACCTGCCACACTTTGAAGGCAAACATTTGCTTTAAACAAAATATAGCCAGATTTTTCATGCTAATATTTGTACTTATGGAATTGTTTGTAGGAATATATTAAATTCCATAGCATAAATTCTTTACTGTAAATTTTTTTGGGTGATTTCTTTGAATGTGTATGACATATTTTATTTTTATTTTAAATAATGCCACATTTCAAACCACTTGTATCAGAAATAAAATGTTATATCATACATGAATATAATCATTTTAATGAATATAATATATAGTTTAGACATTTGATGATAAAACTTTAAAGTCAGGTAATTCATTAATTTTGTTTTTAAGACATTTATACTTAATTTATTTTATATGTGTGTCTTTTTCTGTTATTGTTTATCATGTACATTCAATTAATAATTTAAATGAATGATGAAATGCCATATTCTCCCTTTAAGAATTATTGATTTATTTTTCTTTCATTTATGTTCTTAAGTATCATTTTTTATTCTATGTTATGTTCACTCATACAATGTATTTCAGATAAATTTTCAGTTAACTGATAATCATAATTTTAAAGACATTAAATGAAATCAAATGTTTATGACCAAACCATAATGTCGGGATATGAAAAAAAGGGTAAATTAAACATTTCATTAATTGTTTGAAATATTCAGCTGTTATGAATAATTATAGTTCATATATATCATTACTTAAAAGAAGCATTTTTTTTAGTTAAATTTCTTCTGTATTGCATTGTTTAAGTTATAATAATTTAGTTTCTTAAACAAAGAATGATGTTGAGTAATTTTGTTATTGTATGTTATTCTTAATTAGATATCACAAGATAGAAAACAATGCAGTCAGTTAGCAGTGCAAAAGAAGGGATTGACAGAAATTACTTTTCTGTAAAGTATCATTTCATGCATAAAGAAAATAATTTAGTTGGAAATTACAATTTGGAGTAAGGTGAACATGGGAAATCAAAGTTTGAGAAAAGAAGTTAAAATTTATACATTGAATGAATGTGTTTCCTCAATTTGTTTATTTAAATCTTCTTCTTTTCTTTCATTAAGTTTTTTAATTACACATGATCTCTTAATTGACAGAGTTTAAAGATGTAACTGTTTTCACTTACAATCTTAATATTGATATTAAAAATAACATACACAAGAAAATGTACATATTTATACAGGGGGGGGGCACACATATTTTTTGAGGTGTGGGAATTTCCTTTTTTGGAAATGTAAAACACTGCATGTTTCATTTGACTTTATTTTTATTTACTGTCTTCTTCACAACATTGAAAATTTAAATCTACACAGTTTTAAACACAATATCAGTTCAATGTTGCTCCCCATTATCAGTACACTGGTACAGTAAGATCACCAGGATATTGTCAATTTCGGCTCGAATGTTGTTCTTTAGGTCTTGCAGTGATCTTTGTAAATCAAGGACTTGAGATACCACAGGAAGTAATCAGGAGGGGATAAATCAAGTGAGCATGCAGGCCATTTAACATCCCCTCCCAAGGAGATCAGCTATTCAGGGAAGGCTGCTCTTAAAATACCCATGGAAACCCTGGAGGTGTGGGCTGTGACCCTATCTTGTTGTAAACACATGTTGTCAAATTAACTTTCTTGGGAGAGCAGATAAGAAGAATTGTTGGATCATTGTCACATACCAGTCCAAATCGACACAAAAACTCGTTCCACATTTTCAGGTGTTCTAACAGTTTTCAGAAGTACTTTCCTTTCTTTGGAGACAGTTCCATTGCTCTGAAGGTATCCAGCCACATTAAAATCCATTTCCGATCAAGAACATAACCTCGTGAAAAAATATTGAAGTAGCGACGACAGGCACGTTGTGCACTGCAATCACTGACCAACCATTAGAGAAATATTCCTCCATGGCAAAAGCGCACTGCTACCTTGATCACAACATGTTTGAGACTGAGATGTGGAGGAACACAAATATTCCACTCCACCCCTTTCACCGAACCCCTCCCCACACTACGAACATCACTGCAACATGTTCAAAACAGGAAGTTCCTGCACCCCAACCCTGTATGTGTTGCATTTAGTATATAACCACGATAAAATTAGGCTTAGATATTTATTACAATTTTGTATAATAGTTTTGGTATGTTGGATTTTTTTTCATGTAATTATAAGGTTTTTTTTTATAGGTGGTGATCTACATTATCACTTGTCTCAACATGGTGTATTTACAGAACAAGAAATGAGGTTCTATGCGGCTGAAGTCATATTGGGATTAGAACACATGCACAAACGTTTTGTTGTTTATAGAGATCTCAAGGTCACATATCTGTTTCATTATTTTAAAATATTTTGTTATATATAATTAAAGGAAATAATTTTTATAAAATTACTCTTGTTTTAGTTTTTATTATCTAATATTTTAGCTTACAAAACACTTCTGTCAAACAACCAAACAATGGGATCAAATAATAATACATTCTACAATATGCTCCATGCTTTGTTTCTTTATACTTTGTTTGCATTTTAAAATTATTTGTTTTAACAATTGCAAGAAATAATTAAAATGATATAGTTTCCTCTTCATTAATTTTTTGTTTATAACTTTCATTTCATTGTTTTCTTACTATTTTATATAATTAAATTTTATTTAAATACCATCTAAAGCCTTTTCTTAAATTAGAAAATTTTCATTCACAAGAGAGTTTCTAAGAAATTTATCTTTAATATCATTTATAAGTTATTCTTAAGTTTAAGGGACTTTTTAGTTGTAGGAAGAGGGTAGTGTAATTTTCATTATGTGTGTATGTATATATATATATCATACAGCTCTAAATGTAAATATATTAATTTAATTGTAAAATTTAAAAATATTTCCAGTAAACACATATTTTTATTTTATGTTATCCTATCAGTTTACAACCAGTTTTTAGTTATCAGTTTGTTATCCTACAAAACTGGTGACAGGAATCTAAATATTTATTAATCATTAATAAGATTTTCATATTTGGAACTAAAGCATCAAGAATTATTAAATTATTTTTTTTTCCAACTATGCATTAGTTCTAAAACAAAGCACATTCTGTAGATTTTTTTATTGGAATATATTTTCTTTTTATTCCCTTCACAGCCAGCAAATATCCTACTTGATGAACATGGTCATGTTCGTATTTCTGATTTAGGACTTGCATGTGATTTTTCAAAAAAGAAGCCTCATGCTAGCGTGTAAGTTTCTTGTATGAATTAATTTTTCATGTATCAGAACTAAATATTTACAATGTATTTGATTCTTTGCTGTATGTACCTCATTTTATTTTGTTCATGATGGATTTAGCTGATAATATTTAACACAATGTTTTAAAAAAATTTCTTGCATTTTTTAATGTTATTAGGATTAATTAGGTTTTGTCATAATCCTGAATTTGCCAATTTCAGTGCAATTTTAACTAGGTTCTTTAAAAGAATTAGTAATTACACCTTCATTCCAAGAATTCTCATATTTCAGAAATAAACACGTTTTACATAAAATTGCAAGATTTGGAACACATTTGTATATTTATAAGTTTATATAATTTGATAATTTCTTTCCACATAACTTTTTTGTACTTTGAAGACTTTATCTTTATTTTCAAAATATGTTTTGAACAACTATATGTTACTGAAGTGTCAAATGCATTCTCATTAGTGGAACTCATGGCTACATGGCACCTGAAGTATTATCAAAAGGAACTGCTTATGATTCTAGTGCAGACTGGTTCTCCTTAGGATGTATGTTATACAAGCTACTTAAAGGGTAGGTGTAGTTACATAATGTTTTTGTGTGTGAAATATATCATCTCATTTCCTTTGTTTTAAGTTTCATTTAACAGGTAGTAGAATAATAAAATTGATATCATGTCAGATTTCTTAGAAAAAGACAAGAACGGCTGTTCTTAATATTATTCAAATATTTAATATTCTCCATTTTACCATATGCATAATTTTTATATATTTAAGTACTCATATTTCTAAAAAGATTAACATTTGCAATATTTAACTTTTGTATGCATTCATAATTTTCAAACTTGTGTATTCAAAATACACGTCAAATGCAGTTGTTTCTTATCCCAGATGGTTCCGCTCAGCTCCATAAAACCAAAAATCTAGAAATAAAATAGGATTTCCTAAAACCTTGTCAAAAGTAAAACTCAAACAATTAAGAATATGACTGGGGGAAGATGAATATGACTCAAGCCATTAAGGATATCAGCCTCACACCTATGACACTCTGGAAAGGCTTTCTGGCCTTGTTGAAAAGTAAGAGATTTGATGTGGCTGCTAAATAAGGGTGATAGAGCTGTCTGCTGATCCCTAGGAATATTAAGGTGGTGACACCAACAAGGTTTTTTCGCAAAACACCAAGGATGATCAGGGGTTATCTCCAAAGGGCATTATTTAATTCTAACCTTTTAATAGAGGAGAGTTCAGCAAAAGTTTTAACAAGTGTCACCCCGCAATGTGTCAGCTGTGGTACACTTGGCCAAACTATCGACTATCTCGTTACCATTCAATACAATATAGGAGGGGACCCATTAAAAGTATATAGAGTGTCTAGAATTAGCCGAGTATCAATGTCCAAAATAATTAGGCTTATCATAACCCCAACAGCTCTCCAACGAGAAAGTTGCTGTATAGAAGCACGACTGTCAGTTAAAATCCAAATGTCCCTGAAGACAAGGTCAGAAGGAGTGTCAATGAATTGCAATAAGGGATATTAATTGTTAAATGCAGTAATGTTATTTGTTTCTTATTTGTAAATTGTTGTGGGTTATTTCATCCCTGACATTTAAATGTGATTTGAAGTCTTTTGATTCTTTGAAAAAATGAAACTCCCTATTATTTTTTTCTTAATTTCTAAATTTTATTGGGTGTGAAAATGAATTATGAAAATGAAGATAAGGGCTGTGCTTCTTTTGTAAAATTTTATTCTGATTAACCTTAATTTGTCCCAAATTACTGTATGTTTAGCCTCTTCTCCTTAATTTCAGGAAAGAAGATTGTTTCAAAAGTTAAAAAAAAAATATTACTGCTTAATTTTTTATTTTATAAACTCGTTTTTGAATTTGAATTACCTTTCTACTATTTTGGATGTATTTTAAGCCAAAATGTCAATAAAAATTATGTTCAATCTTGCATATTTAGTTAAGAAAATTAAAAAATTTATTTAATTTTTTTGATGAATGGATAATTATGTAATTTAATAAACTTGCAATTTTTTTAAGCTAAAAGAAATTATTTGAAATTAATGTTTTGGCTGGTTTATTATATTTATACAGTACTGGTAAAAAGTCCTGAACATGCTCAATTTTTTGCCTAGTTTTCATGTTTGACTTTATTTTTTGTTATGAAATTATCACACTATCTTAATTGTTGTTATTGGTTCTAATGTACTTTTTTATGCTGATTTCAAATCTGTTTGTAAAATTTATGTAAAGTAAACAGTTTTAGCAATATTTTGAAAAAAAAATAAGCACAGAAGAATTGAGGTAATTGATTGTTTTTCCAACCAAGGAAATACTTCTTTATTCCAACCAATGAGAAAGCGGTGGTGATGAAGGGTTGAAAACAGAATGTGCAGCATGTTTTAGTGTATTGAAAGTAGTTGTCTATTGTAATTTGATATGTGTGGGTGGATAATATTGGAATTATGGATAAATTTTCCTTTCTGCATTATAATGGAAGACACAAAATAATATTTTTGAAAGGAAATATTTATTCTATGTGCTAAATTGCTACTGAATGATCTGAGAAAAAACTTTACATGAAGACTGGGTATCACAATTTCACTTGAAATAAATGGCTTAATTCTCCACAAACTTTAAAATAATGGATTTTGACAGCAGATGTAAATGTGTGCTCTGAAAATGTGGGAATAAGACTGCTGGAAATTGGATTATGAGGCTTCAAAGCTTGCCCTAAACCATTATTGACTGATTGGTGTGGACAAAGGATCATTCATTATGGACATTTGAAAAGGTAATATTTGGTGATAAAAATCAGTTTTGCATTTCAGGTAACAAAAATAGCACCTATGTAAGATGACACTCTCAAAAGAAAGTCAGCCCTTTGTGTCTGAAGCCCACAATAAAGCATCTGATAAAAATGATAAGGGGCTGTATATCTTCTTACATTGTTAAGACTTCACATCAGGATGTGGACAGGGAAATCCAGGGAATACTGCATAATAATACAATATAAATTGCTACCTGTAGCAGAATGGAGATCAATCACAGATTTTTCTGGACAATTATGCTTCATATCACCATACAAATGTTGTCCATAAATGATTCAAAGACTATGTGAATAGAATGAGTTGACCAGGACAGTCTCCAGATCTTAATTCTATAAAGAACCTACAGCTTAAAACTGGTTATGATATTTTGAAGGGAAAAAAACCTTCAAACTAACTTGAGTTAATTAAAGCTTTGATGTTTTTCTTTCCGACCATGTGGACATAAAAGAGCTTCTTGTGAAATTGGTGTATTCCATGCCAAAAAGATGTAGAGCCATAATTTAAGCAAAAAGGGCGGAAATATAAAACATTAATGTTCAAACATTTAACAATTGTGTAATTTTCAAAATGCATGCTAAATATAACATATGTGTAAGGTTTTGTGTTATTCTACTATGTTATGTTTTTCTAAATTGTGTCATTCTGTACATACTACACATTCTTGTGTTCAGCCAGCTGTACTCCAAAAAATATTTGTCATATTGAAAAACTTGTAACACAGATTTGAAACCAGCATAAAAAAATACATTATAATTAATAACAATAGTTGAGATAGTACAATAAATTTGTCACAAAAAATTGTCAAACTCAAAAATTAGGCTAAAAAGTGAGTGTATTCAAGATTTTTTGCTGCCACTGTATATATATATACATATATGTAATCTGATGAATTGTTCTTAATTTATTTTATAAATTCATTACAGTGTATAGTAAAATTATCTTTTTAGGCCTTAGGTTATAAGCACTATACTTGAATTCAAATTATGTTTAGGATATTTATTTACTGTTATTACCTTGCAGTCACAGCCCATTCAGGCAGCATAAAACAAAAGATAAGCATGAAATTGATAGGATGACACTGACCATGGTTAGTAAAATTTATTGTGCTTTGTTGTGGGTTTAAAAATTTCAGAAATATTGTCTATGACTTAAATATAATTTAATTATCTTTTATTTGGATTTTATTTATAAAAACGAGACAGGATATTTTGTATATATTTATGTACTATGCTTAAAACTGTTGACTTTGAAATGAATTATGATTATTTGGACTGTGATATGAAATTTGATAGTTAATGAAAGTGATTAAAATAAAAATTGTATATTTCCTTTTGTATTCCTGCAAATAATATAAAATATTCATGAGAAAATGATATGATTACTTGAGAGTTTTCTTCCCTTGTTTGTATTTAGCACAAAATAATAGCAGTATGAGAATCTCTCACTCTATGGAATCAATGACATTTTAAATCTAGAGTTTATAACAGAGCAATGGATACATTTTATAATTAAATGCATGAATTTAAGATTTTTAAACTTTTATTTTTGTTAAAAAATAGACTTTTAAATATTATAGTTGTATAAGTTTTTTTATTTTCTTTTGCCTTGCCCTCCCTTTTTTAAACATGATCAAAATCAAATGTTTCTATTCTTGTAGGAGTTTTCAAAACTTTTAGTAATATTCATTTATGATGTCTTAGAATTAACATAGATTTATTACTTGAACAACTGTAATTTCTATATGCAGTTTAAAAGTTTGTTTATTTTTTAAAAATGGAATCTAGATTTTATATATATTACAAAAATAAATATTATGGTGAATAAAGTTATAAATTTTTCAGCATTGTAATACATTTAAGATCAAGAATTTGTTTTGCATTTTCTAATGAACGTTATGAATTATAATGTGCATTAATCATGGTTTTGTTTAATACAATTGAATTAAGCTCTAAAATATAAGAGAAAAGTGTTGAAAAATAAATGGCTTATATTTATAGAATCAAATATAGAATAGAAAATAAAAATATATATGTCAATGTTTTACTGATTTGTTTTTGCAATTTCGAGAAAGTGATGTTTCTCTTGATCTGTACAATTCAATTTTGATTATCATTTTGTAGCTGTTGAATCTTTTATTAGTTGGCAGTGGGCTGACTGAAAGTATTATAAATATATTTATCATAATGGCAATGGTGGGAAATTAAGAATTGTATAGACATAAATGTCAAATATATTTTAACTTGCTTATAGGTTCCTCATTCATTTAACAAAACTGCTGAAACATAGTTGTAATCTATAAATTTATTAATACTTCAATCTCATTATCTAATAACAGCTTGGATGCATTACTGAGACTAATTAAAGGAGCTCCTACTGTACATATTAATGTATGAATTCCAAATTTTGCAAATTTCTCATTATTTTAATTTATTTAATCAGTATTGTAGGTGCTTATATATTTTTGTATTATGTGATGTTTCATTTTTATTCTTCTCTGTTCTTGGAACAAGATTTATTATTTTTGGTAACTGTTTCAGAATGTGGAATTGCCTGACAGTTTTAGTATTGAGTTAAAAAATCTTTTGGAAGGTCTGCTTCAAAGGGATGTGGATAAAAGGCTTGGCTGCAAAGCCCAAGGGTATGAAAATGTATTTCATTTATATTGTGTATTATTTTATGCCAGTATACTTAATAGTATTCTGTGTAGTTCATTTACACCTCCTGTTAATTAATAATAGTGTTTTTATTTCTTATCAATCTTGTGATGTAAATATTATAACATTATTTTTTTTTAGTTAACTGAATTAATTTTTATGTTGAATATCTGTTAATTGAAAAACAACATAAAAGAAATGTTATTATTTGAAATATATTTATTACACTGATTTGCCTAATTTATTAATAATGATATCTACACTATTAAAATTTGAGAATAAGCAAAGGTATGTGTATCAGGCATTTTTCTCACAAACTGCTGAACACTGAATTATGCTGAAGGTACCAAAACATAAAAAAGAATCCAATTAATCAATTTTGACTATTTTGAAATTAGTATGAGTTAGAAAGATATTTATTAAAAACACCAAAATAAATTCTTGACCTTATCCTGTATTGCCATCTATCATGCTGAGACTGTGACAGATGACTGAGGAAAGATTCCTTTATTTTGGTCATTTTTTAAATTGCAGTTCTTCCCTTTGTACTAAAGTCTAAAATAGGATAATTCTAAAATTGGGTAGACCATTTATTTTGTAAGGATGTAATACAAATTTTTAAATAAAATAATTTTGTGTTTTTGCAATTTTTTTTAAAAATAAGCCCATTTTGACTCATTTTTATGACTTGAATATTTGATCCACCCTGTATCTCTTTTTCATCATTGTGATTGGCTGAATTTATATCCTAGAAAATAGTATGTTTTGCTCTTTTTAGAAAAATGATTCAAAAAATCAAACTCCCAAAACTTTTAAAATCATTTTTGAAAATTACTCAAAATTTTGCTTAAATATAAATTTTAAAATTTCTCACAAAATGATTGTACACAACTTTTCAATGTCTTTGGCTACATCATCCGTCTTTTTTTCTGAAGATTATAATAAGTTAACAATTGCAGACTTCTTTTAAAGAAGTTTTTTTCCCTCTAATAATCTTTATTGATGCTCTATTTTGTGTGATTTCTTTCTTAAAATTGTTTTTGGTTAAAAGCTACTGCAGTTTATATTATCAGTGTGTGAAATTTGGAGGCTCTTACTGTAAAATTTCATATTTAAAAAAATTTGAAACTTAAGAGACATTTTTAAATTAATTTAATTTTGTAGCCATCATGTGACTATTTTCACCAGGGATTGAAGCCAATCTAAATGTGAATGTGTAGAGGATTCATAAAAATTGGAATCAAGCCTTTTGATAGGTTGTTTCTTAATATTTGTAGAAATAACTGTTCAGCAGAAAATTCTTCTGTTGTGTCTGGACAATTATTTTCAAAATTATATTTTGTGCCTGAAATGGTGAAACAGGAGATGAAGGAATTTGTTGTCTATTAACACTGTCTCTATTATTATTTTTTTATTTTGTGATATAACATCAAATGCAATTACTTTAATGAACTGCCAAATTTGCAGCCAACGTTTTTTAGTTAATAGTATTAGCACATTGTGACATTTTGTTGTTCTGTCTGTGGTGCTGTAACTAAATATCACATCAACTACATTCAAATTTTTCAAAATGGAACTCTGCTACTTATTACAAATGTCCTGTATTGATTTAGATAGCTCACGGAATGCCAGGTTATACAGTCAGTTATTTATTTTTTGCCCACCTAAAAAATGATTTTATTTGTGAAAACTTATTAAAGAATATTTATTATTAATTCGGTATGACAAATGTTTAAAACATAGTAATATTACCAGTAAAAGTGATTTCCTATGGATTATTACATTTTTTTAAAAACACATTCTCATTTTTATTCTTATTTTTAATTGTACTACATTTTTAAAATAAATTTTGCTTTGAGTAATAATTTAGTATAATTTTGCAACTTTCTTTAACTGTATTTTGAAGCTTGATGTTAGCAATGATGTAATTATTAATAGTGTTTAAAGTAAAAGGGCTCATTACGTTCATATTTCAGTTCTAAAAAAGAAACCTACATAGTTGTTTAAATAAATGTAACATTTTTAATTTTTTCTAAAATTGTAGTCACAGATAATATTAGACTATTGTGTAAAAAAATGTGCATATTTAATAGCTATTTAAACTAAATTACATGAGCAAAATAAGTTTTTCCACAGTTTAAAATAATAGTTGTAATATAGTATTTTTATCCATATGATCTTTTAATCATAAGTACTCTCTCCTCTGAATCTTGTAGTTTAATTAAGGTGTGTTTGTGGATTAAAATGTTTTGCTTTCTTAACTCATTATGAAAAATTCTCCATTTTTTCCCTTGTTAATATTTTTGTTCAATTAAGAAAAATAAGTAATATTTCTTGTTCTTTGTAGAGCTGATGAAGTGAAAGAGCATCCTTTTTTTACGGGTATTGATTGGCAGCTAGTTTATCTTCAGAAATATCCCCCTCCACTAATACCTCCACGTGGAGAAGTCAATGCAGCTGATGCATTTGATATTGGCTCCTTTGATGAAGAAGATACCAAAGGAATCAAGGTGACAATTTTTCCAGTAATCTCTAGAAGTTAACTTTAATAAGTTTTAAAAGAAGTTTTTTTTTATTTATTGACTCTTAGTTAAAACATAGGTGGGATATAATTTTTTTAAAAGACATGAGTATGTTTGTTTATATTTCAATTGTTTGAAAAAAATTTTGTGCCTGGATACATAAACATTTTTGGATGGAGAGGTTCAGGCTATCAGTATTGCCACACAACAATTAATTATAAGATAAAAAGATTTCAGCAAAGCAGTTATTCTACCAAATTCTATATCTGGTATTCAAGCAATCACTTCCTTTAAGATCCTCAATTCAAGAATTGAGGACTGCAGGAAAATTTTTAGATAACTGAAGGAGAGTGGAAAGGAAGTAGAACTATTATGTCTCCTAACCCATTTGAAATTGATGGTAAAGGGAATTAAAATAATGCAAACACCAAACATTGAAATACCTTTCATTTCAATACCAAGAATTATAAAGAAAAAAATTGAATTCTCAGGGTGAAAAGAGAAAACTAAGTGAAATTGAATATAAAGAATGGAAAAATAAGGTTTTTCATGTCCCTACAACTTGGAAAAAGAACAAGTGTTGCCTTATTTAGACTTACCATGGGACATGATTGCCTACCCAGTTATCTTTTCAAATTTGGTATCCTCAAAAATCCTAACTGTTCTATTTGTGGAGAGGATGTAATCTTGGATGCACAGCTTTTGTACTGTTCCCTCTCTATCAAGTAACTGTATATCTGGCAGGTATTGGGAAGTCCAGGAACTAATGAGGACAGCAAGGCATCAGCCTAATTGATGTATTTCCTGTTTACAGTTGACTCCCCCCCCTCCAAAGTTACTATATGTCCCCTCTCATTTCATTTATTATTCAGTCGTTTTGGTGGCATATAATAGTGTATAGTTGCATTTCTAAGTGCTGTTGCTTTAAAAATTATGATAAAAGTCTCAAGCTCTCGAATTTTAGAGGCTTTTCTTATTACACATTTGCTGTCTAAATTCCTTGTGGAGTTATAATTGCATCGTAAAGTATTACAATTTGGAAATTTTTTATTTTGTTACAATATGTGTTTTTTTTTATTTGTGTTGTTTTCGGACAATTACATTTTAGTTACTCCTCAAATAATTGATAAAATTGTTTTTTCAGTTGACAGATGCAGATCAGGAGCTTTATAAAAACTTCCCTGTTGTCATATCTGAAAGATGGCAACAAGAAATCGCTGAAACTGTATTTGACACTATTAATCAAGAAGCAGATAAAACTGAACAAAAGAAGAAAGCCAAAATGAAAATGAAGTTCGATGATGAAAAAGGTATATATGTATTGGCACAATATAAATAGTTATGCTAAAAACTTTAATAATATTTTATTGAAATTGTTGTGCTTATAACAGTATCCTGTGTTTATAGATGTATGGGATTGGTAGAGTTGCATGATTTTTAAACAATATCGTAATGGATTCAAATAATTTTAAATACATTTAAGAATATATTTATTATGAAATTGGGATTTCAAATTAAAAGAGCAAGCTGAGGTTAAAGAATGATTTAATTCAAAAAAATATATAATGAAACATACATTATCTTAAAAAATTTCTGTAACAGTGTATAATTATGTTATTTTAAAAATTGTTTTGATCATGGAACTAACTTTTTAATATATGTAAATATTGCTGGCAAGTTAATCATCAAATCATCTGATCATATTTAAGTCAACTGAAGTTAAAATAACCATTATGATAAGCACTAGTATTGCTTAGAAAAAGAGGGAGATGAGATCATGTATGCTATATCTTTTAAAAGGTGCAATTTTCAGTCTTTCTAAAAAAATTATAATAAGTGTTTAATATTCAAAGTTACAGGATCACTTTAGAAAGATAAAGTTAATATGTTAATGGAGGCAGGCATGTTTTTTGCAGTTATATTTCTGTTGCTTTTAAGATACTCTTAGTAAGATTTTTAATGTTATGTACTAATTTTAAAAATTGCTATTTATATGTGTAAGATATATATAATAAGGTATGTATAAGGTATTATAAGGTTAAAATATAGGTAGGTTTTTTCAAAAAAAAACAAACACTGATATATGTCTTAGAAAAAGTACTGTATTTCTTAATTTATATAAATTTGCTCAAAAAATATTTATTAAATGGAAAATTGCTTTTGCATTTGTTGTTGTTGCTAATGCCACCTGTCTGACGTAGTCAGATCGAGGCCCACGAAATTCATCATGGCAACGGGCTATATTGTAGCCTGTCGTTAGCAGTAGCTTTGAGCACCATGCAGGTGACAGTACGTTTTGGCTCGGTTCCACCCTAATTTTGAGGGAGAACACCCTGGGAGTGGTCAGGGGTTTCCCACCTCTCTTCCCCTTCCACCACCCACACAAGAGGACTTGCGACTCGACGGCTATTTAGAGTACCCCCATGCCACAAAGGGGCACTATACATTTGCAAACATCCTCTCCTTCTCCGGGATTCAAACCCAGTCCCTACGGCATAGCAGTCAGCGTTGCTAACCACTATACCGGATGGGCAACCTCTTTTGAATTTAGTTGTACCTCTATTAAAAAAAATTTTATCACACACTCCATTGTTTATTCCATTCAAAATTGCACTTTTAAATTCAGAATTAAAATATATTAAAACATAATGTATGAAATATTAATGGATGTTGATGTTTTTAGTGTGGTATTCACCTTTTCAATCTATACTTGGCTGGTTTTTTTAGGAGGGGGAAGAGGAATAAATAAGATTTATTTTAGTGCATAATATTTCTTAATGTAATGGGAAAATTGAATAATTTATCTTAGTGTTGTTATTACTGTGAGTGATGCAATATGCAAAAACTCAATTATTTGCTTTAATATATATGTATGCACTTAATTATCTTCTTGCTGACTTTTTCTAATTTTTTTTTATAAAAACTTAGTTCTTTTTAAATTAAAGGTTATAGTAAGTTCTACTTTTATATTATGTATGTACCATCTTGGTTTTGATACCGAGTTTTATGCTTTAAAAATATTTACATAAAACCATTGAGTGTTTTTTAAGCTGTTATAAACTGCATTTAAATTTTGTTAAAGAAATATAGCTTTTTAAGACTCAGCTTGCACGATTGTGCAGGTTAGATGTCCTTATCCCTTTAAGCCCACAAATATTTTTATCTTTAAATATTACATTCTCCTGGTTATTAACACTATATTGACTCCATTGACACTGGAAAAAATATAAAAAATTTTGTGTTCCAGCACAAATTTGCAGGCAGGGTCTTAAAGGGATAACAAAGGATGATGAAATGAATATAATGTATGACAAATAACATTAATTAAACTATCATAATTTTAAAAATGTTTTCTTTAATCTAGAATCTGACTGCATTATCCATGGCTATATAAAAAAATTAGGTGGTCCATTTGCTTCAGCATGGCAAACTCGATATGGTAAACTGTATCCTAATCGTTTAGAATTACACACAGAATCAAGTAGTGCCAAGCCAGAGGTAAGCTGCTTAGTTTATATGAAGAGATTTATATGAGCAAGGATTATTTTTATAAGTAAAAGATAGCTTTCATCCTTTTATTAGTATTATCTGTAACTCAACAAAATCAATTTTTATATTTATTTGCTATTTTACAACTTGATTGACAAATAATTAAGTTAAATTAACATTTTTGCATTATATTATGAATTTTGATAGAATTTTATTAACATTTATATGGCTTGTTAACATGAAACATTTTATTTTACAGTTGATATTTATGGATCAAATTGAAGATGTGATATCAGATTATGTTATGGTAAAAGGGGAACAATGTATTGTATTAAAAATGAAAGTTGACAGGGAAAGGGACGCAAAAATAGTTCTGACGAATCCAGTAAGTAGATTCTTTTTAGTCCCTTCTGCCTTCATTTTAGTTTTTTTTTTATCTGAAATACTTATGAAAAATGGGAAGTGTCTACTTTTGTTAATTTGCCTTAACAGCTTTTTGCAATAATACTAAAATGAGGGAACAAGTATAGATGACAAGAATCATAAGAAAGGTGTTTTTTTTCCAAAATTATTATTGTTTATTTGACATTAGTAATTATTTAGATTATGGAAATCCACGTTATAATTTATCAAAAAAAAATAGTAAAAATATTTTTAAATATTTGAAATACATAATTTTTCTACTTTACCCTATAATTTTTGAAAATAACTGTTTGCTTAAATAATAAATATTTAATTTATATCATTGCATTGAATTATTTTTGATGAAATAAAATATTCAAAATTTCTGGTTTTTGCTTGTGAAAAGCATATCTTTTTATGAACATGTATGATTTTTATTGTAATTTTTAAAAAATTGTATGTATAGATGAATTTACAATCAATTCAATATATAGTTTATTATTTTTAGATATAAATTATACATATATAATAAACAGTTCTATATCACAGTTTTTGCAAAAATATCTAGTCCTCCCAATTTTATTATGTCTTTAAAATTGGTATGATTTTAAAAAGTGGCATTAAGCGAGCCTTTTAGGTGGATAAATAATATTGACATGCAAGTCATTTCTCATGTAAAGAATGGCTCCATTTTTGATAAAAGTTATGTTTTTTATTTGCAGACCTTTTAACAAAGATCCTAAAATTATAATGGGATACTTTTTGTCTTCCATCTGATAAATCTGTTTATTTACATATTTCACTTTTAAAAACAAGCTGTTATAAGTGTTTTTAGATAATACCTCTCTTTTTCAAAAAGTTTTCTAATTTTTCCTGTAAATATAAAATTAAACTTAAATTCTCAACTAACACGACTTTTACTACTGAACAATTAATATCAGTAGGTAATCATGTCAAAAACGGCAAATTGTGCAATCTCGTATCACAGAAATATGAAAATTAAGTTTTACATTATCTTTGACCTTGAAGTTATTGTTTTGATATTTATTGCAAATGATGTCATATAATTTCGAATGCAATAGGTTGTTAACTTAAATGTAAATGTTTGTATCAAAGTGTAAGTGAGATAATTTAAGAGTCTACAGTATTTATACAAAATTGTAATGATTTGTCATAGATCAGCAATAGGATTGCAGATGACTTTCTAGCTTTTGAATGATACCATCTAGTGTTGGTTCTGAATAGGAGTTAAACACTTTGATGGTATATCTTGTTATTTAGTTCAGATCTACCAGTGAAGATTATTAATTCAGGAAACCTTGGCAATTGATAATTAATGCTTCTCTATCTGAGAAAGTGAAAAGTGTGATATTGTCATTAGCTTGCAGTCAAGTAAGTCATTTGGCACGAGTTCCACTAAGTGCTCACAACAATTTCACATGATCTTGCAGGTAAGTGAAAAGAACATAATTGTGTGTGTGTGTGGTTCTTGAAGCAGAAAAACAAGAGCAAATGATGTTAAATTCCTTGGATTGAACTTGAGATTACTTTTTTGTTGTGCACTGAGACTGTTTTTCTGATGGCCACAGTTTTATAAACAAACTGCAAAATACAAATCAGTAGTGTCACCTAATTTTCATAACAACAGGTTAAATTATGTTGTAAAAGTTATATTTTTGTTTACATTTTTGGGCCTTTTCTTGACATAATCCACACCTCCCAGTTTGAAAATCACCGCAATAAAGCATTCCTACTGAGAAAGGATTTAAAAATCATGTATTGTTACTCGTACATGTTTGATATACCAGCTATTAATCTATTTAGGGAATATATTGATATCAAGGTAAATATTCCTTTAAAATATGAAGAGTAAAATTAACATGTTATGTTTTAATGAAGAAAGACATTTTAAGCCTAAAAAATAACATGTATTTATATAAATGTGATACAATTGTTATGGTGTTGCAATTTCTCAATATGAATGTGCTTAGTTTTCCTAAAAACCATGATTTTCTTGAGATACCTTAGCTTTCTTTGTGCTGAATTACATGGTGCCTATTGTATGACAATAATTTTTTTAAATGTTTTTTTTTTCTAGTTGTTGTTTTGCCTTCTATAATGGATGTAGTAAAATTTAAAATAAAAATAAAAATGCCCCAATAACTTTAAAATTGTATATTTGGTAGTTGCATTTTGTAATTCAGTTTTCTTTTTCATATTTTTTTATTCTTTTGTTAAAGTATAAAATTCTTCAACATTCTTTCATTTTTTTTCTTAGACAGTTAACACATACAAATTAGTAAACCAATAAATTATTATTTGTAAAAAATCACACTTTAACCACTGTAGAAAGCCAAAAAATAAATTACACTGTGTTCCACAATGCTTAGGCATTATCTAATAATTTTTATCTTAATATTTTTTTCTGATTTGTGTTTTTGAATTGATTTTTATGCATGTTATAAGTATAAAATTGCCATGTTAACGTCGATATTAATATACCCCTCAGGGGCTTGACTTTTTAAATTAAGATGTAAAGATGGCAACCAACCAACTCCAACTTTGGTGTTTACTGATTTTGGTAAACACAGGCATGAAATACCCTCAAAATTATTCAGTGATCTTCCTAGTATTTTCAATTCTACTCCTTGTCATTCTATCTTTCATTTTTCTTTATGCCTTTCATTTTGAATTTTTTTCTAAAATATACACCAATACAATACACTGCCTATACTTAATATAATTTCTAATGTTTTTAATCATGTATAAAAGGACCTATTTAATTGGATTCACATTTTTAAAAAAAAAAATATTTTAATAATTTAGTATGAGATTTATTGCATTTAATAGATTTCAAATTAGAAATTATTGAACACTAAAAAGGAAGTTTTTACAGTGATGATTGTGTGGAATAAATATTTTGAATTAATGTTTATAGAATTATGTTAGGAGGAAATTTCGTAGATTTATGTATGAATGTATTATTTGTGTGCAGAGAGGGGAGGATTTTTTAAAAAATGTTAGCGAGTTATATATAATTTTATCATGCAAGTTTAAGTTGTTACTTTAGGAACTTGAAATATTTGGTAAATACCATAGAATCATTGTTTTAATGAGTAACTGAGTTTCACACACACATTTTATTAAAATTTATTTTTAATTTAAGCTAACTACATTTAAATATTAATTAAAATTGTTTTTTAGTCATTTTTTAAAATTCTGGTTATGAATTTTTTAAAAAATTGTTATTCTTTTTTCATTTTAAAGAGTATTGTTTAATGTATTAAAATACTTTGGCAGATATAAAAGTTTTTAATGCATTAAATTTTTTTTATATGTTGCAAATGTAATCCTAAACTAATTTATATATTTTGTAAAGTATCATAAAAATTTTAATAAAAGGTTCATAAATCCATACAAATACATTCGAATTTCTGTTGTTAGTTTTAAATGTTATTGGGAAAATTTTTTTAACTTTATGCTGGATATCTATTTGTTCAATTAACATTGAAAATTCTCTTTGTATCATGCATATTTCAATATCTTATTTTCTTTTAAAAATTATGCTCTTCACAATTTCATGAAATGACTGTACTTTATAGCTTTATTTCTGATATTTTATTTGATAAATTTTAAATTTATAAAAGCAATTATTTGTTTCTTTTTTTAGGATGAAATTGGCTTGAAGGAATGGTTGACATCACTTAAATCAACATACAAGAATTCTTTAGAATTACTAGCAAGCATGGCTAAGAAAGCTGGTAAAATTTATGGCACTGAAACTAATAATAGGAATAATTTGGTCACTCGCAATACTAATGGCAACTGATTGGTGTTGAAGTAAGCATTAATTGAGTTTTTTTTCTACTTAGTTTTATTTCAATTTAAATAAATGAAAACCTGTTTAGGTAAAATAAAATGTATGTAACTTTTTTATTGCAGCACTTATTTAGAGGATTGTGAATTATATATATATATATATATATATATATATATTTTCTAGTCCTCATTAAGTAGTTATTTTAGTTATCATATAAATTCATAGAGTGGTAATTCAAAGTTTATATGTTGTGATCTAAGTTTATGAATTAAATATTGATACTGTGCTATGATAATTTGTTATAAATAAATAAGAATTTTGGCTTTTTTTAAAAAGTGCTCTATTAAAAAAAGTAGTCATATTCTCATAGTTTTGCATAATTTGTAGCATTGAATTTTATCCTGAAGTTTGTCAATTTGTCAAAATTTATCCAGTTCTAAAACTTAATTATTTACCAGCTTTTGAAACGATTTGCATGTAAGATATTGTATTTTGCTGTTATTAGAAGGTGAGATATAATTTTGATTCTAGTGCTGAATAAGAAAAATCTGTTTAATTATATTGGTGTTTATAATGATACTATAATGCCAGAAGAATAGATATTAATCTATTATTTTACACCCAATATACATTTGGGCAACACACCATAGCTATATTCTACTAAATTTATAATTTTTTGTTTGTTTGAGAACAGTTTTTTAGAAATAGGTTTATTTGATGACTAAAGAATTTAAATTAATAGTCTGTAAATTAAGTTATACATTAAGATGATACATGTAGTACTTTTTTACATAGATGCCCATTTATTTAAATCAGTGTATATAAATTGACTATATTTTATGAAGTTATAGAGCTACAAAAAATTGCAAATTAAGATTTAAGCCTAATTATATGTCAAATATGATTCATAAAATAGTTAGGCAGTTGTTGTAACTTAAAAAAAGAAAATGTAAATGATAATATCCAGATGGAGTTCTTATGAATGGAAATCTTTGTGACATAGTTGATAATTTCACTAAACAAAGTTAAGAAATTTTAATGACGATTAAGAATTAAGTATTGTGATGGGTAAAATTAATGTTTTATACCTGCCAATTTTTATGACTTGCGGATAAGATTTAGGCTTTTCAGCCTTTCATTACACTTTTACACCTTTGGTTGCGTATTTCTATGTATTTTATCAAAATTTCTTCCCTCCATTTATGATATTCTTCCCAACAACTCATATTTATCTTTTTCTGCTCTCAGTGACCGGAAAAAAAAAAGTAACCTGTACAGTACTGATATCCAATAAGTTTTTTTAAAAAAATTCACTAAGTTTCTCCTTTTTTCTGCATATTGTATTTCATTAGGTATTGGTTCATTACTGATTCATGGGCATCCATTTAATTAATGAAATATTTCTAGTTTTTCCTTCTTTTTCTGCAGCAATTTTCTAGGATTCAATCCATTTCGTGCTTTGAACATGTTTGCATTCCTTATGTATTGAATTGTTTTCATCTACTGTTCTGTTTACCATGTCTAACAAAGGCAAAATACACTTTCTAACATTTAATTAATATTAGAAAAAGGGATTTGATTGTGTTAATTTATCCCAAAAGCTCTGTTGTCATGACCATTTGATCATGTCACCAATAGTTCTTGTATTGCTTTAGAGTGTAACATTAATAAACTCTCTCTTGACAATATAAGCAAAACTTGGACATCAAAGCCGGCTTACATATATTGACTGAGGCAAATTTACCTTGATTTAGTAATGGGTCTGTTAAATTTAATCCTTTAATGGGTCTGTTTAATTAATTGCTTTAAAAATGTTAATCATTTTTAAAGCAATCAACAGAAGAAAAAAAGACAAAAACTAAATAATGTAAATTACCATGTGTGTGATATAGAAAATTGGAAAGGGGTAAATGTGATTCATTACAACAACAGAGCACTTAAATAAAGATAAAGGGAAATTTTTTAATACTGTCTTCAATTTTTATACTTGCAGTGGAAATTTAACTCTTACCTTTTTTTTCTTGGTAACCAATTTAATTTAAAATGGGAATCATTTTTTAAATTAAATTGGTTACCAAGAAAATTAAAAATATAATTAAAATGAACATATTTATTAGTTATTAATAATTTGTAATTATTTTGCGTATGTATTAACAGTTTAATAATATAATTCTTTTCTGGCAATAGATATAAAATTTCAGTTAGTTAAATGTGTTGTGAATAAAATGTTGGTTTGGAAAATAATCTGAATTAATATTAACCTCATATTTACCTCTAATTCCACTAAACTGACTTGCATTCTCTACAAGAAATTAAATACTGTTTCATATAATTATACTATAAAAACAAATTCCCAATTGATGGAGAAGTTCTAAGAAATGTTGCAGTGGCAAAACTAACAAAAATTAATTCTCCTAAATTTTAAGTGTTAAATATTTTATTAAGTTTTTTGCATACTTTAAGTAATATATGAAAATGAAGTTTCTAAAAAATGATGATCCCAAACATTGGAGACATTCTGTGAAAGTTTTTTTTACTACCTACATCATTTTAATTTCTGCATGTGTCATAATTTGTTATAGATATAATTTAAAAGTTGAGTAATTTATCTTTAAATTTTCCTTAGTGTATGACTTTTTATAGATCATTTACTATATTAGTCTTTATAGATAAAATTGATGCAATAAAGAGTTTTTTTTTATCAAAATATCATTATTGTGAAATTTTTGCATTATTGAAAAATTACTGGAAATGCCCTTACCATTTTATTTTACCCTTTGTTATTTTCAAAAATTGGCAGGTATAAAGTTCTAATTATGTAATTGTATTGAGAGAGAACACGCTGACTGCTTATATATTTTTTCTTAGAAATATGAGTGATGAGTCATGTTATTAGCAACTTAAGTTGATTATCAGAAGACAAATTTACTTACTAGATCACTTACACTCATTTTTTAAAGCATTCTGTAAATCTTCATTGATCATTAAAATAAAAAATAAAGTCCAATTATTTATACATTTATTTTTTTTCAAAAACATTTGCATTTTTGTTAAAGTATACCTTATAGCATAGTCAAGTTTGATATTTCATAAGAAATGTTCACAATATTTATTAAATCTTCTAAGCACATGTCCATAATAATTATTTTCTGCAGATTTAGAATGCTGATGCACACTGTGTGAAGTAGAAACAATATGTGTGCATATAATGTATGTCCCTTGTATTTTGTAACACTTTTAGAATTGTCGCAAAATAATTAAATTAAGTTTATATAAAACTTTATGTAATTATTTTTGGAACTTTACTTTTTTTACATGAGAATTTTTAAATGGATTCAGGAGATAATTAAAGTTCTCATGGTTGGTTGATGAATAATCAAATGTACTATTTTCTAAATAAATTTGTTTATATATATATAACTTTAATTCAATGTACTAATGATAGTTTTAATTTTTCTTTCAGTTTGGTGTAAAATCTGGTGCCATAAGGATCCAGTGCTCATCTGTATAACTAAAAAAACAGAAAAGCAGAATTGTTTTATAAATAAATTAAATATATATATATATGCAAATATATAGCATGAGAAAGAAAAAACAATTTGACAATACAGTATATATAAAAAAAATGCATGGTCAATCTCTCTCTTTCTCTCTTGGGTTTAACTCGCCTTGAGCGCTGTTGCACGGGTTCCAGACTTATAACAAAAAATAATAATAAATCTCCTTCAATTGCTGCTTCCTTGAAGGAAATTTTTTTGTGTAGATAGGGAATTAAAAAATTGAAAAAAAAAGAAAGAAATCAATAGGCCCACTTGGAACTGCCACTGCAGTGCAATTTACTATATCTTACAGGCAAGTGGGCTAAGCAGATATACATACATCTGTCAAACTTCAGCTGGTCTGATTTTTTTGTGTGTGATATCAGATGTAGCCACATTTACTTGTTAGTCGGCCAGCATCTGATTTCCACTCCTTTGTGTTAAATAATGATAAAGCATCCACTCTCAGCTCGGTAAATTATTTTGTATAGTTGTACGAGTGTAGTTGTTTGGTATGTATGCTTGCCTGTATGAGCACCTACCCAATTTCCATTATTGCCCTTCTTGTAACAGAACCAAGGGGAAGAAAATACAAATCCTGAGATTTCTTCCATTCAAACCCCTTTGCAATGTATGTCGCTAAACGTCTTGTACAGCATGTCATCTGGTAGCTGTATGTCAAAGCACATGCTAAGAGTCAAAGTTATGTGTTCTATAATGAGCCATTGTGTAGAAAGGAGAAAGGAAATTTTATGTTTTGTAAAATATTTGAAACAGTGTCTTGCATGATAAATTTGCTGTTTAATCTCATAGGCTGTTCAAATTTGTAATTTACTTAACATTATTATTTCTGTACATTTGTAATACTGTGAGTCAAAGTACTTATATAGTGTATAAATAATATGAGAGTGTGTATTGTGTGAAATTTTGATTAGGTTTTTTTTTAATTGTGTATAAATTTTATATTTAGTTATTTGTTGTTGCCTTGGATGATGTTTTTTCGGGTTCACTGGAATTTAATGTTGCCATATTTCCTACGTAACCAGTGAATTAGATTTTTTTTTTCTGTTTAAGTTTCAATCAATTCGAAATAATATTACTCTTTTTATTTAATATATCCTCAGGTGTTTTGAGATTTACAAGATTGTAGAATCTACCTGGTTATGCTAATGATGTAAATTGAATTACATTGTTGCATAACTTATCTGAGAATTGGTAAATTTGTGGCACAATATTTTCTTTTTTTTTCTTTCAAATCCAAGTTATCGTATAGGTACTATTTAATGGATTTTGAAAGTTTGTTATATTCCATTTTATACATATATTTCTCATTATGTTCATAAGTCATCATTGTATATACATAGATCATTAAATTTTATAGTTAAAAAAAATCTTTTCATTGTAGTGTATATAATTTCGATTTTTTTAAAAAAAGAAATTACTTAATATATTGAGACATACTCAAAACATTTGTGCAGCTTTATCAATGAGATTATTTTCTTTCTGTAAGTATATATTGTTCCAAATGTATTACATTCAGAAAGAAATAACCGTTTAAAATGCTAGATATTCTGGCATCTTTTTTCCCTTCTAATTTATGTTGTTATTACTACTGAATTTTCAAATTTTGTTACTCTTGCCACATTTTTATCTTAATCATCATTGTTTCAATAAAACTCATTATAAAAGGGGAAAAAATTGTGTCAAATCAAACATTGTGTTTCAAGCTTCGGTATCTTAACAGAATAAAGACAGCAAAAACATTTAAATTCACATTTAAATCAAAGTAAAACTAGGCTACTTCTAGTTATATTCTTTTTTCTTCTTCACAAAGGTAGTTACTAAAGGTGCGATTATATACAAAAAGAAAAACAAACTATGCAAGTTTAAAAACTTTTTATAAATCTAGAGATTATATATTAAAAGCTCTAAGGTGAAATAAAAATGCAACATTTAGTTTCAGAAATGCAGGTTTTCTAGTGGCATCTCTGTATGATACTTTTTTTGTATTCACTGTAGTTTTGTCTTTAAATACCCAGTGCAAAATAAATAGCTGAATCAGAAACAGAAATATTGATAGTTTAGTATTGTTAGGGTTTATGTACTATAATTTACTTTGCAAAGCAATAAGATTATACTAAATCAAGTGCAAAGACATTTATGTACACAAAATGTCAATTACCATATGAAGAATACCACCTTATGTATACATGTTGAAATTAATAATATTGTGTTTTAGTGTTGTAAATAAAAATACAATGTGAGCTCCAAAATAATGTGTGTAAAACATCTTGAGTAGATTTTTGATTATCCATCAGTTAAATGAAATAATCATAATTTTAATGCATTTAGATCTTATCTTAATGTATTAAGAATATATTTTACATTTGTATTGAATTCAATACAATGTTTGTACTGAATTCAGTACTATTAAGACGTAGATGTGTTTGATGTTCGAACAATTTTGATGGGAATTAATAGTTATTTGTTGTTGGGTTTGAATGTTTATGTGTTAAATACATTAACACTAGTTGTGTGCTGCTAAAGAAGTGCAATATAGAAAATTTTTTGTTTAATATAATTATATTTTGAAAAAGATTTTTTAATTATGTATTTTTTCAAAAATTATTTTAATAGATAAATAAGAAATGCTAAAAAAAGGAATTATGTAGTAATTATTGATGCTTAATGTATCAGATAATAAAAAATTATTTTATTACTGAACTTTATATGTATTTGAATTTTTGAATGTTGATTAATATATTTATGTTGTAACATGTCTAATTTCTATAAAAAAATTGGCAGTGCTAATATAAATTCAAAAGTGTTTTATTACATATATGTTTTCCTCTGAAACTATTTATTGTATAACAGCTGGGAAGAATAATCTGTTTTTATAAACCAAAATGATTAAAATGTGTGTTATAAGAAAAGCCGTAAAAATAATTGCTTATTATAATTTATTTTATGTAATAGAGTTGTTATGAAAATAAATTATAATACATTAATATGATTGTTATATCTAAAAATAGTATTTTTTTAAAAGTTATACCAATTTATGTGTGCCATGTGAATTCATTTGTCGAAGGATAATCCAAATTCTACTATGTTTTTACGCTCTGAAACCAATGTTTCAAAACACACATGATCAAGATATGTCTCATGTTATAGTTATATGTTTGTACAGTTAACTTGTTCGTGTTAGCTGGCTTTTAATATCTTTGATTATTTTAATGTCTTAATAAAAAATATCAAATTATTTCCATCTTTCTTTTTCTTCTTTTTGTTTACAATAGCCAAGTTTGAAAAAAAACCTATGCTCATTAGTTATGTTTAATTTTTTTTAAAAAAAAAATGTAATTTAGATAGCTGTGGTCTGGCTTTTATATGTAACAATTTTTCTCATTATATCATAAAAGATCAAAGGCTAATTGCTTATTTATTAAGTGTAATATATACATATGAGAACTGAACATATTAATAAATTTTATGTTCTTTTTTTGAGTGTGGCTTTTCCTTCATTTGATTCTTCAATATATTTTCTTTAAATGATTTCATATGAAAAATTTTCTATCATCAATTATTGTTTTCAAATAAAATATTAAATATAAATGTGGTAATACTTTCATTTAAGTATGGCTGTTATTATATAAGTCCTCAAAGTCGAACAGGGTTTGAATTAGTCCACGATATATACACCCAACTCATTTTTTACATGGCAGATACATTCCTCCAAAAACTGTACCAAAAAAAAAAACGTGTTAAAAAATAGATGCAACATCTAATAAATTTGGGAGTTAACAATTTTACAAAATTTGGTTACCATCTAGTTCCACAATTTTAAAAAATCATGTAAAATAAAAAAAATCCCTTAATATTTTCCCAAAATACTGTGCAATAAAAATAATAAAATCCGTGTTACATATTTATAAAACAAAAACAATTAATTTTTTTACTAAAAAATTAAAATAAGTACATAGGGAAAATTTAGTATGCAAGTACATATGACATTTTAAAATTCAAATTGAATTTAGAAATAAAACACACAACTGTCCATCTCTACTTGATAACAAGCGTGCCATTTATTATGAACTGGATCAAAAATGCTATTATCAGTAGATGTGTCGCATATGTCTAGTACAACTATCGGTTTTGAATCAAATTTCAATCATTATTAACTGCCTTTTTTGTTACAAAGTCTTATTAGTTGTTACGTCTACAATAAGAATAAATAATACATAATCGTTTGGCGAAGTAGAGCGTGAACTACTCAACAAGATAAAATGTAGATAATGTTTTGATTTTTTGCTGTTCGATGAATAAAGAATTTTATTGGAATAAATGACGGCTTAGTTTGTTTCTTGGTGCCGTAAGATTAATTTAAAACGTAATTTAAATACGTAAAATAGTTGGCGTCCGCGCATTTCGAATCGTAATGGAAAGCTAAAAGAACAGCATTGCGGAAGTCGTTTACAGTTTGCGCTAACAACATTGAAAAAGCAATCAAACATGGGAAATCGTCAACCGATGATTTTATTGCACTGCAAAAATTGCTTCAGGATAAATTTACAAGATTAGAAGAAAGCCACAAGAAATTGTTTCGGCGGCTATTCTAAGCAAAGAACATTTGGCTACGGCGTTCGAAAAGGATTTCGAAGCAGAAATCTACAGAGATAGGTACTGTAAATATTCATCTATTTTAGAAAAAATGATACAAGCATCAGCGTCGTCAGAAGAAAGTAAATGTCAATTAGATATTTCACAAAAAACGAAAATGCGACTTCCGAAAATTGAACTGGTAAAATTCAATGGCGACATTAAAGAATGGCTCAAATTTTGGAGTCAGTTCAAACGTATTCATGAATATGTTAACTTGCATAAAGAGGATAAGTTTCAATATTTGATCCAAAGTATGGTGGTCGGAACACGAGTTCGAGATCTTGTAGATGGATATCCTCCTACAGCGGAAAACTATGACAAGTGCATCGACAGTTTACGTATGAGATTTGGCCGCGAAGAACTATTAATCGAGTTTTACGTCAGAGAACTGCTGTCGCTTGTTATCAAGAATGTCACAAATTCCAGATCTAAAGGTGAAATAACTCAACTTTACGATCAATTGGAGTCTCATTTAAGGTCACTTGAATCCATCGGCATGACGTCAGACAAGTATGCAGCAATGTTATTCCCCCTAGTAGAATCCTGCATTCCTGAGGACATACTCCGTATTTGGCTGAGAAATCCACCTGTTTCTAATGCAGAAGAATCTTATAGTCAAAAATTAACGCAGTTAAAGTTTCTCAGATTAGAAGTGGAAAGTGAACAAAGAGTTTTGTCGGCGAAATCTGGTTTTAAATCACGTGATATTTCCAGAAATAAAACGGAGCAAAGTCACCGAAATGAGGATGTAAATACTCTACCTACAAGTGCAGCTTTAGTGAGCACAGGTAAGGAAGAGGGGCCAGTTAAAAAATTTATATTTTGTAGTAAATTTAATCATAAGAGTTCTGAATGTTACATTGCTAAAAAAATGTCTTTAGTGGATAGAAAGAGTGTTATAATTAAATCTAAGGCATGTTTCAAGTGTTTAAAAGAGAAACATTCAGCCCGTTTTTGTCGAAACAAAAATTTACGTTGTGGCTTCTGTAATGATAAATGGCATCACATTTTGTTATGCCCTAAAAAAGAATTAAATAAAGTAGACATTGAAAATGCTGTAAGTAACACTCTTTTTAACCAAACCCAGGAAAATTCATATGTGTACTTGCAAACGATATCACTAAAGGTCAGTAGTGGCAACAGGGAGCTGGTCATGCGATGTTTATTGGATAGTGGTTCAGAATATTCGTACATAACACAAAGGGCCATTTCTCAGTTAGGCTTGAGATCCATTGGGGAAACAAACCTTAATACATGGTTTATTTGGGGGGAGGGAATCAAGTCCCAAACAACATTCTAAATATAATATAAAAATATAAAGCCTCAAAGGCAAATTTTCCTGCGAGCTTGAAGTATTATCGAAGGAAAAGATTTGTGGCATTTTTGCCGAAAATTACAGATAAATATTTGATTTCTGAACTAGAGAAGAAGAATATTTATGTTCCGGATGTGGGTTCTCGCGTCTCAGATATTGATCTCTTATTGGGAGCAGATGCACTAGGATTGATTTATACAGGGAAACTCATTAAATTAGAATGTGATTTAACGGCGGTAGAGACACATTTGGGTTTTGCGTTAATGGGTAAAGATACTAAAATTACTAAAGCAAAGTTCTTACCTGCTATAAATGAGCAACAGAATCCTAGGTCTGTCATGAGTATGTTGTCCAATCAAATATTGTCTTTAGATGTTAAGGAATTGTGGAGTTTGGAAACCATTAGAATAAGAGATCCGATAGAGAATTTAAAGGGAAGGAAACTTAATTCCGAATACATAAAAATGTTTGAAAATTATTTAGATATTCTTCCAAACGGAAGGTATCAGTTAAAATTGCCGTTTAAAATAGAAAAAAGTTTGGCGAGTAACAAAAGTATGACTTGGAAGAGACACCAAAAAATGTGCCAAGGTATAATCGAGAAACCAACTGTTTTGATGATTATGTGTCTGTTTTCAAAGAATGGGAAAATCTAGGAATAATAGAAAGAATCCCAGATAATGAAATAAATAATGATGGGTATTATCTACCTCATAGACCCGTACTGACACCAGCTAAGACCACTAAGATACGCCCTGTTTTTGATGCTACTGCTAGGGAGGGGGGGGGGGTAAGCCTTCGCTTAACGATATGCTTCATAAAGGTCCCAATTTGATAGAATTAATACGAGACATATTAGATCGATTCCGTTTGTACCTGATTGGCTTATCAGCCGACATTGAGAAGGCCTTCCTACAGTTAGCTATAGCCCCTGAACATAGAGAATTCTTAAGATTTTTCTACCCTCTTGAGGATAATAGGGAAATGGTTTATCGGCATCAGCACTGTCGGGTTGTTTTTGGAGTTTGTTCAAGTCCGTTCTTATTGACGGCTTCTTTGAATCATTTGCTTGAACATTCTTCGTTGGAGTGTACGGAAATTATTTCTAAACTCAAACGTTCATTTTATGTCGATAATTGTGTTAGTGGTGTTTCTATTGAGCAAGAAGTAGGGAACTTTATTTCTAGTGCTAAGACTGTTTTAAGCAAGGGATGTTTCAATTTGAGGAACTGGGAGAGTAATGTCAATGGTCCAGGTGTCTCTAAGTGTACGGGAGATAGACTTACTGGGTATAATATGGAACTTAGATAGAGATATACTTAGATGCTCTGTAATAAATGAAATTCCTCAAAACAAGGATAATACGACAAAAAGAACAATTTTGTCATTTGTGCAACAGTTCTACGATCCTATTGGAATTTTATCTGCCGCCATCTTACTACCAAAAATTTGGCTCCAAGAAGCCTGGAAAATTAAATTGGTCTGAGACGAACCCTCTACCCCCAGGGATGTATAACAGGTTTTCCAGATGGTTTACTTGAAGTGGCATGTTTAAGTAAGATAGAAATTCCAAGATATATAATTGTTAGTGGAAAGTCAGAGTTGCATGTTTTTGTAGATGCGTCTAAGAACACTTATGCCGCCTGTATCTTTGTTAGGTCAGTTACTAATAATGATGTTCAAGTTCATCTGATAAGAGCCAAAACAAGAGTGGCACCAATTAAAACAATACCAATACCTCAGTTAGAGCTGCTAGCCTGTAGTATTGGTGCAAGACTAGCTCTTTCGGTTCAGACAGCACTTGACCTACCACACCTTAAAACAACATTTTGGACAGATTCTATGGTTGCACTGTGGTGGATTAAGAATCGAGGAGAATGGTCAATATTTGTTTCTAATCGAGTCAGAGAGATAAAAGTAGACTCCCACGAAAATTGGAGACATGTCCCAGGAATTTCCAACTCAGCAGATGTTCTCTCAAGGGGTTGCACTCCGCAACAATTGTTAGATTTAAAATGGTTTGAGGGTCCTGCCTGGTTAAGGGAAGAACCAGGGGATTGGCCAATAACAAAAATAGACTGTGAGGTTAAAGAGGTAAATGCTGAAAGGAGAAAGGTTACATTGTGTACTATTAATGTAAAAGCAAACTTTCCTTGGTATGCACAGAAATTTTCAAATTATCATTCTATAATCAGGTTAGTAGGATGGATAAAAAGATTCATTGTTAACTGTTGTAAGAGTCCTGAGGATAGAAATAGGGGAAATCTTTAATTCAGAAAAGATACTTGTGAGTACTGTTCAAAGGGAATGTTTCCCTGAGCCAAAGAATGTACCTATAATCGACGTAGTTAAAGATAATGAGGGATTATTGCGTGTTAAGACTAAAATTACCGAACGGAAGGATGATCCTTGCTTTTTAACACCCATCCTTCTTCCAGCAAATTGTGCGTTAACCACACGACTAGTGGAGTACTTGCACAAATCTAATTGTCATGCAGGTACTCAAATACTGCTTTCAATAATAAGGGAAAATATTGGATTTTAAAATCGAGGAGAACTGTCAGACAGATTATTAGAAAGTGTGTCGTGTGTAGACGATACAGGCAGGACCAGCTGCCAGTGCGCCTGTTGCCTGAAGACCGAGTTAGGGATGCAAAAGTATTCGAGGTAATAGGTATTGATCTATCCGGCCCCCTCTGCCTTCTAAATGGTGATAAAGTGTGGATTGTCTTATTTACATGTGCGGTTTTCTGAGCCGTACACCTTGAAATTGTAGCCTCCTTGTCTACTGAAAGTTTTTTGCTCTCCTTGCGTCGGTTCATAGCTCGTAGGGCAGACCGAAGACAATATATACAGACAATGGATCCAATTTTAGAGGTTCTGTTACAGAATTACAAGGTCTAGACTGAGTAAAATACAACGCGAGTCTGAACTTCAAAGCATAAAATGGAAGTTCATCCCACCCAACGCAGCTTGGTGGGGAGGATGGTGGGAAAGGCTCATTAGAGTCATCAAAGATCTTCTGAGACGTACTTTGGGGAGAGCAATTCTCTCTTATGAAGAGTTACTCACAGTCTGCTGTGACTGTGAAGGAATCATAAACTCTCGCCCCTTAACTTATATTTCAGAGGACTCAGAGGATTTGATTGCCATTACTCCAGCTATGTTTTCATGACTAATAGCTCTGCTGAAGTAATAGACTTGGATCTCAATGATTTTGCTAAATTCCAACGAAGAGTGAGATTCCGTGCCAAATTATTCAAGGATCCGAAAAGTAGATTTCTTAAGGAATATTTAGGACTTTTGGCTCAAAAACGTTCTAAGTCAATATCTGACAAAATGAAAGTTGGAGAAATTGTCTTGTTGAAAATCCTAACAAGAAGAGGTTATATTGGCCTTTAGCTAAAGTGTTAGAATTATTACCGGGTCGGGATGGCAACATTAGAACCCTGAAGCTGAAATGTGGTAATGCAGAGATAATTCGGCCTGTTCAAAGGTTATTTCCATTGGAAATACGACCTGAAGAACTTCCAATTGCAGATGTTGGTATGGAAGGGTTCCTGAACCATCGAGCTGTCTGAAGTGCCAGTAGCCTATACTGATGAAGAAGTTAACCCAGAGTTGACCGAAGTAACTCCTGCTATGGACAGTTGTAAGTTTGCGAGGTGTAGACGTATCAAACCGCCTCAAAAACTGGACTTATTGAATTTGACGGTCTTCTTCGAGTCATAATTGACTCAAAGGGGGGAATGTGTGTTACTTCTACAATAAGAATAAATAATACATAATCGTTTGGCGAAGTAGAGCGTGAACTACTCAACAAGAATAAATGTAATTAAATAATCCATAATCGTTTGGCCAAGTAGTTCATGCACTACTCAACAAGATAAAATGTAGATAATGTTTTATTTTTTGCTGTTCGATGAATAAAGAATTTTATTGGAATAAATGACGGCTTAGTTTGTTTCTTGGTGGTGTAAGATTAATTTAAAACGTAACTGTCTTTTTGGTTTCTCTAATTGATTATATAATTTTTGATATCTTGCTACTCAAGATTATATAGAAATTTTAATGCACACTCTATGTCAGAATGATGAGTAAGAAAATGTTGTTCCATATTTGTAGCAAATTTCAAGTTCTCGTCAGTTAAACTAGCTGTTAAAAGCTGAACTTCACCTTCTACTTCGCCAGTATAGACTTCTCTTCTTACTATCATAAACTCGTTCAAATTGTCCTATGTAAACGGTTGTAGTCCCCCAATTTTTTTTAATTCGTGCTAGAACGAAAAGATTGCGTAAATAAAAAATTTGTGTACCCTGCTATTTCAAAATCATGTAAAAAGAGTTGAGTGTATTATGCCCTCGAAAATTCAGAATCGTTAATGTCACAGAGGAATAAGATTCATATTTGACGTGCATCATAATGGAAGATCAGGATAAGCTTGGCAATTCCAACACTTGTTAGAGACCCTCTGTTTAATCTTGGATTGTTGCCTTTTAAATTTAATGAACAATGTGCGAGGTAGTTTGGAAGGCAGAAAATGACATAATCCTGGAAAAGGGAAATGAGAAGAGCCCCTGAAGTCAAAAAGATAGTAAGGAATGGCAGAAGCCTGACTTGGCTCCTATGCTTGCAGATCTTAGCTGGACATAGTGAATTGACCTTCATACTTTGGTGGCCTATAATTCCCAGTATGCATCGCCCATTCTGCCCAAAATTATTCCTTCGCCTCTGCCAGGTAGCCCAGTGATCATTGGTCAGTTGTGTCTGGCTTGTCATGAATTCGAACCATAGTGACGCTGAAATACAAAGGCTGATGCACATTAATTCTGTCGCTGATCAAAGTCCTAACGTTGTCTTGGCGAGGAATTCAGGAGAGAGGGACGATAGCTTAAATGTCGCCCTCATCACTTGACTGTGGTTCAAAATTACGAAATCCGTCGCGAAAAACACTTTGTGTTGCTTTATAGTGCGATGTATAATAAGCACTCACTTCTTTGAGGCGGCCTACAGATCTGAAGATATTAGAGCAGGGATGGCGAACCTTTATGGATCAAAGTGCCATTTTTTCTAAAGAAATGTTTAATGAGGTATAGACATGCCGTCAAATAATTTTTTACTCGTGATTATTGGGAAAATGATACTTACAACTGAAAACTCCATATACTACGAAAAAATACATTTTGCCCTGTATAGTAGTAAATGTTTTAGTTATACGTGTAATTTACAAATTAAAGTAGCATTTGTGTGACTTCCCTTGTTGGCGGTTAAATGATCAATAACTTACATTAGGATTGTAAGATGTTTCTTTTAGCAGAGTGCATGCTGAACTGAAATCATCTGCCTAACGGTTTCTATGCGATTCTTTAATGTTTTATTCATCTCTTAAAATAATGACTCGCAGGCATAGATAGATGAAAATATAGTTAAAATCGCATATGAGACAGCTTCTTCAAACAGTTAAATGTGTCCGAGATCGAATTCCTTTTTTCCAAAATTTCGTTACTGACATTTTTATTTATATTGCTTGTTAATCTTTCTGTTTAATTAAATTCCAGCTTTTTCCTTGTTTCAATAAATTTTTGAATCCATAT
>BMAO01011078.1:0-33873 GCA_019973975.1 Trichonephila clavata | reverse complement strand
CCCATGTTGTGAAATACTATTAATGCAGCCTTTGATGGTTACAGGAACAAGATATTTTTAATGTTCATGAAGTTCCACAACACAAGGAGATACACACACAAACAAAATAACATAAGACATCAAAGGAGGGAAAGGCTTTCCCTGACTCCACGTGTATCCATGGCTCGGGGACCATCCGGCGGGAAAAAGAACTCTGGAAAAAAACGTTCTCCTTTTCCCCCAAGACAAGTAGCGCCACCTGCTGTCGTTATTGTCAAGGGAAGGCAGAGTTTAAATGTACGTTACATTCTCCCCCTACACGCGAAGACCGTCTCGGCGGAGGTGGTGTACTATCAGACAATATGGCATTCGCTCCAGCAGTTCCTCTAGGAATCAATGGTTGTTTGCGAGGCCTTCCTCTTCTCCTGAGAGGTACTACAGGAGACTGGGTTTGTGTGACATTCAGAAAAGGTGTTAAAGCTGATGCATGATAGACACCTAAAGGTTCGTCAGGTTTGTCACAACTAGCTACTACAAATGTGGTGGGGGATCTCTGGGATAGCACAATGTAAGGCCCGTCTCTCCTGGGCATCAGTTTGGCACTCCTGTTTTGACTCGCTTTGCTTAATGGGTGCAGTTGTACCCATACTAGATCATTAACTTTATAGTCAGGACTTGGTCTACGTGATTTGTCAGCAGATGTTTTTTGACGATCTTGACTCATCTCAATATTTTCTTTAATTTGTGACATATATCCTTCAAAGCGTTTTAAATAGGGTGTAAATTCAGGTACAAAATTATCGTTATGTATGACAGATCGTAGATCAGTATTTACTTGGTCTAAAGTTCGTAATTCTCTGGCGAAGGTTAGGTATGCTGCCGTGTGATCTGTGGACTCACATTTTGCAGTATTCAATGCGAACCTAATAGCTGGTAGCTTTTCAATCCATAATGTATGGTTGTTACCTACCATCATTGCCAAGCGAGGTTTCAAGTCCCTATTTTTTCTTTCTACTGGATTTGCCTGTGGGTGATATACGGGAATGAGACTTTGATTGATATCCAAGACATAACATAACTGCTGCATTACCGCACTTACAAATTGAGTCCCATTGTCACATATTAGTCGACGGGGCACGCCGTACCTTAGGAAGACTTCATTTAGAAGTGTTATAGCACATTCTTTAGCAGTAGCTTGCTTTAATGGAAATAATTACCCATTTTGTGGTGTAATCTTCCACTATGAATATCCACTTCATTCCTTCTCTCGTTTCTGTAAAGGACAAAAGATCATAGCTATGCTCTCGAATCGTTGAGCTGGACAGGGGTCTGCAGAAGACAGCAGGTTTCTGGTTTGTGGCTTTATATCTAATGCACTCTGAACAGCTCTTCACATAATCGGCAATAAATTTCCTCATACCAGTCCAATAATATTTTGAAGAAATTCTAGAAAAGGTACATCAGCTCCATAATGTCCAGCGGTGGGAGCATCGTGGTGAATTTTAATATCTTCTCTCTCTCGTGAGTAGGGACAACTAGTTGAGCTTCATCGACTTCAACATGAGGTGAGTACGATATAATACTCCTGATTCATCACGTACCCTCTCCCAGTCCAATTGGCAAAGTCAACTCCCTTGTTGGGGTTTTCAAAGCAATTAATTATCTTTTCTAACTCAGGATCCTTCAATTGTTTGTTCTTAGTTCATTAGCTGTTCTTGTCGGGAAATCAATAATTATAGTTTTTAATTCACAAATTTCTTCGTCCTTAGACGCTGGCCTAGAAGCATATCTGCAATAACATTGCATCTTCCGGGAAAATAATCAATCTTCAGATTGTAAGATGTATTTGAAGTGCCAACGGGCTAATCTTCCGGTTGGAGATGTTAAGCTCATCAGCCATTTAATGGTTGGTGGTCGGATGCACTGTAATTTCTGCACTTCAATATACCTCTCTAAATTTGTTAAGGGCCAGACTACAGCCAAGGCTTCTCGTTCTGTTGTCGAGTAATTCTTCTCAGCAGAGTTAAGAGTCTACTGGCATATTCTATTGGCTGTTCATTGGCGGGACTTTCTCCTTGTAGCAGAATGCACCTAGGGCGTAACTACTTGCATCCGTCCGGATGATAAAAGGCTTTTTAGGATCAACTTGCTTCAGTATTGGCGGGTTATTAAACATTGCTTGAGGGTCTGGAATGCTTGTTGCTCAATTTCCCTCCATTTCCAAGCAGTACTTTTCTTTGTCAAGTTGCTAAGGGGTCTAGCAATATCTGAAAAATTCGGGATGAATTTCTATACCATGAGCAGGTCTGTAAAAATGACTGTAGCTGCTTTAGATTTTTCGGAGAAGGAATATTTGTATCGCTGCAGTTTTATCTTGATCCACCTCTATTCCCTTAGGAGTTATCCATAATCCAAGGTATTTTACACGAGAGCAAACAAACTTACATTTTTCTCTGTTAGCACATAATTTAAATTTTTTAAGTCTGTCGAAGACCCTTCTTAAGTCCTCAATGTGTTGTTCAAACGTTTCAGACAACACAACGATATCGTCTAAATACACCAGAATATTTACATTTGGCAATCCATTACGAAATTGGTCCATAAGACGCTGAAAGGTCGCTGGGGCATTGCGAAGTCCAAAGGCATTCTTTGTACTAAATGTACCAAAAGAGCAAACGAATGCAGTCTTGTCCTGGTCGCTGGATTAACCTCTACTTGATGATAACCGGATTTTAAGTCAAGGGTAGACATAAAAGCAGAAGATTTTGCATCATGTAAAGAGCATCCATAAGGGGCAGGGGATATTTGTCAGGTATAGTAATCGCATTTAATTTACGATAATCTATGCACAACCTAACAGATCCATTAGACTTGGGCACTAAAACACTGGAGCTGCGTATGGGGACTCGCATTCTTCTATAATATTATTAGCAAAAGTTTATCAATTTCTTTCCTTAAGAGTTCTTTTCTGTTTGGAGATAATCTATAAGGTGCAGTTGAAACTGGTGGGTGGTCACCTGTGTTTATAAAGTGTTTCACGAATGGAGTTGGTTTCCCCCGGGTCTGAAAACATCTTTACTTTCATTAAGTAGCACCATCAAATAATTTCTTTCTTCTACATTCAGGGCCTGTCCTTCTTCTTCTCGTAAATGGAGATATTCAATCTCAGTTTCATCAACAGGTTTGATTTGTAATGGAACATCACTAAGAATTGAATTTGCGGGACAGGAACTACTATTTATTTTGGCAGTGCTGTCGTCTACAGGCAAAGGAACATCTTTTGAGAAAGGTATCTTGAAGCTTGGTTTGTTACCAAAATACCAAAAATTATTACGCATGTCCATTACGATTCCTGATGTCCTTAAAAAGTCAACACCTAGAAGGGTGCGGTTACCCTTTGCATTTGGCAAAAAAATTAAATCGTTTGGAAAGTTCGTCCACCTATGGTGATTGGCACTTTAGCTTTTTTAACAAGGGATGTGGATTGCTGACCATCAGCTAATACATAGAAAGGTGAAACTCTGTGAATTTTTGTCCACGATTCTTTAAAAAGTTAAACATTAATTCTCCCCAACTGACTGGCTGGCTCCTGTATCAGCACAAACTGTGCCTGTAGCTTCATAAACTTGAATGTCAAGTAGAGCTACTGGAGTGGTAAGACAAGTGCACATCTGTATGGCATTGACAGAGGCAGTCTCTTTTTTTGTAAGCATTTTGGACATTTTGATTTAATAAATCCAGGGTTGCCACAACCATAACAAGAAATAGGTGGGTGACAACCAGTGTTAATTTTCGTGCTGGCATGTAGCTAGAGTTAACAGAAGTACTGTTGTGGTTACCGGAAACATTCTTTTCAACTTTGAATAATTAGGCTTTCTAAACTCCGGATTGCCGTGTTTCTAGGAAACCGAGGTTTATTTAACTCTGGTGGTTTGGGGAGTTTTGTTAGTTTTTGAGAAGGAAATTTAACATTTTCATACGAGTCCAGCTTTTCAGCTAACACGACTGGATCATTAAGTTTTTCCCAACTGTCAAGGAAATGATTCTTATACTCGGGAGGACATTTCTTTTTAATTTGATCTGCAATGATGAGATCTTTCAACGAGTCAAAAGAGTTGACTTCTAATTCCTTTAGCCAACCTTCAAAGAAGGTTCTGAGCTCAAAAAAGAAATCTTTCCACGTGGAATGATCCTGTTTCTGATGTCTACTGAAAAGAACTCTGAAACGGTCAGCTGTCAGTTTGAACCTTTGTAATAAAATATTGCGAATGTGGGCATAATTTTTAAACATCTCTTCTGGTTCTCTTGCAATTAATCTGCCAATATCACTTGGAAGGACTCCAATTAAGTGTGATACCCCAAAATCCGCAGGTACATTTAAAAGCTTCATTTGTCTTTCAAACACTGTTAAGAACAATGACATGTCATCTTTCTCAGGAATAAATGTGGGTAATACTGTTTTCAGGTCGAGCCTCATGGGGCTAGAATCCATTTGAGGGGCATTACCTAAGGACGGTAGAGGATTTTTTTGCTTGTAATTTAAGCTTTTCAAGCTCAAATGCTCTCTGTTCAGCTAGACACTTGTCTTCCCGTTCTATTTTCTTTATGGCTTCATCTTCAAGCGCTTTACGTTCTTCCCGTTCTATTTTCTTTATGGCTTCATCTTCAAGCGCTTTGCGTTCATCAACAATGTTATTCAGCATTTCTTTCACAAACTGCTCATTATCCTTAAAGAATGAGCATGAAGTGATTTTCTCACGCAAATCAATGATTTTATCATCTGAAGTTACATCAACTCGTAGCTCAATTCCTAAATTATAGAGGTCTATCTTTTTTCCCTTTGAGAGGAAAGCCATATTTATCTCTTAAATAAAACTAAATTCAATTTTTTTATGTATACTGGAAGTTGTAAATTAAGTTAGTTATCCCAATAAGCAATTATTACATATTAGCTACTCATTAACAACTGCCTTCCCTGTAGGAAAAAAAACATAAATAAGAGAAACATTTCATAACATATAAAAAGATCCCGTGAAAATCTAAATAAATTTCCACAAACTCAGCTGTGTATCAAAATATAAAGTTAATTATGAGACACAATAGCACATTGAAAAACTGTCACTACATGTTATGCTATGCTAAAAGTATATACTTATTACATGAAAACCATTTAAAGGCTAATATACCACACTGTGAATCTTAATTAGGAATATGAAATTCTCAAAGTACCTAATATATATACACTTTAAATAATGACAATTGTAAATCCCCCCTTATTTGATTGTGAAAATCCTTATAATGATCATTCATTTATATCCAAAATATACCATAATACCTTCAAACATTTAAAATATGCTTATTATTCTATCAGCAACAACAAAAATAATAAAATAAAAAAAATCAATAGAACTCAGTCATAAAGAACATTTTGCAAACAACCTTGAACTGTCTACTCCCTATTTTATTTATTTGCTTATTCAGCATATCACATTTTCTGGATGAATCATAGTTTAAACTAACACAAGCACAGAAAACGGAAGTGGATACTCATATACTTTTCTTTTTAATATTTGAACTTTTTTTTTTTAAAAAAAAATTATTCGACTTCGGATAATTATAACCAAGAATTTCATCATTTACTCAATATAGCAATTGTTTGTAGCAAATTATTATATAGCAATTATTTTAAACACACATATATGTATGAATATTGTTAAACAAGTTGGTTCTGTTTGAAAGCAGAAATGATCTTTCACAGTTTAAATTTCAAGGTATTTTAAACAGCAGATTGAAATAAGAATAAACAAGAATATTAAATTATTTGAAACAAAATATATATATTAATATTTTAAGAAACATACACAATCACATTCTTCAATATTATTTACAAAAGATTTGTTGCATCTACTCACAGATTTAATTTTTCGTTTTCTTCAACCACACAATCTCTGAAAGAGATTTTTCTTTAAAAGAACAGATTATATATATATATGTTGCAAGATAAATTGAAGATGCATAAGATGAATTCACATAAGATATTTTCACTTTTTACTCAACACACTATCGATGATTTTTTCCTCTGGCACAAACATAACGCTTTCACTTTTGGTTTTCCAATAAAATCACGCACTTTCACATTTAGTGTCAGAGCAAGACACAAATAACACTTTCACTTTGGATTTTCCAATAAAATCATGCACTTTCACATTTAGTGTCAGGGGGACACATACATAACACTTTCACTTTGGGTTTTCCAATAAAATCGTGCACTTTCACATTTAGTGTCAGGGCGACACATACATAACACTTTCACTTTGGGTTTTCCAATAAAATCGTGCACTTTCACATTTAGTGTCAGGGCGACACATACATAACACTTATACACGTGGTTACTTGTCGAAGGAAAGCAAAATGCCGGTAAAAGAAAACACGTTGGGCAGCCATTGTAATACTCCCATGTTGTGAAATACTAATTAATGCAGCCTTTGATGGTTACAGGAACAAGATATTTTTAATGTTCATGAAGTTCCACAACACAAGGAGATACACACACAAACAAAATAACATAAGACATCAAAGGAGGGAAAGGCTTTCCCTGACTCCACGTGTATCCATGGCTCGGGGACCAACCGGCGGGAAAAAGAACTCTGGAAAAAAACGTTCTCCCTTCCCCCAAGAACAAGTAGCGCCACCTGGCTGTCGTTATCTGTCAAGGGAAGGCAGAGTTTAAATGTGACTGTTACAGCCTCACATTTTTTCTATAGGTGAAATGAATAACAAAATGGACGACATCGAACAATTCCTGGACAATTTAATAATAAAAAAGACAATACAAAGAAAAATATCAGATTATTTTCCAAAAACTCAATAAATGTTTTGTTTTTCAAAAAATTTGTGTTAAATTTAATTAATTTCATGTGAATGTTTTTTTATTTTATTGATTTTTATTAAATGCATGCATATATACATATTTAGGTAAATAAAATGTCCTTTTATAAACTTAATTTTGTTAATTACATGTTTTTTTGCAATATCCTTTGACACAAAATTCTTTTTACACGAAAAAATATTTCAGTTTCGTGTTAAGAGATTTTCACTATACATAGATCTCTACCCGCTTATATGTATACCCCATCTCCTAGTTGAAGAGTAATTTCATGTAATCTTATCCACTTAGCCCAGTGCTTCTCGAACTTTCAACATTGTGACCCAATATTTAATCATAATGTTCATCGCGCCCCCTCTCTCTATACAATAACAATATTTTGAACTAAATAATACTATATTTTGACGTTAAAACTACAATACGACTTTAACCTCTTAAATGCCACGGGCGTATATAAAGATCTCGCGCAACTAAAACGTTAATTTCCACAGACATATATACAGGGTGTCCAGCCTTAATGTGACCCAATAGCTAATTCCCGAACCGTTCGGTTTAAATATGCACTTCCAATTTGAAAAATGTTTTAAAACAGGTAAGGAATATTTTTACGTGCTTTTCGAACCAAAAAATCCATTTAGAAAAAAATTACAAAAATTAATTTTTTATACGGTCCCCAGGTCCTATAACTTATATTTAGAAAAAGATGTAGTACACAAAAACAAAGTAAACACAAAAAGTTTCATTTTATTACGATACAAACTGGCCGAGTTATGGAACTTTCAATACCGTACTTTATACGCATTTCTAGGCTATTTTCAAGAAGCTAGTAAGGGGCCGTCTCCAAAGTGAAATTAGTTGGAAGTCTGCTAGGATACTTTCGCTCTTGCACGTCACTTTATGTAAATCGGTTTTAAATTTAAAAGCATACGTTAATAATACAATAATTGAGTACTTATGAAATAAAATTTATTCTGTGTATGTGTAAAACGTAGAAAAAATAAAATATTTTGGACGAAGAAAACATTTCAATAGGAGTTCCAAGAAATAGTCTTATATGCTACGGCTTCAGTCTGATTTGCTGCGTTTTTGCTGATCATGAAGGACGTTAAAAATCAGTTGTGCAGTCGCTTGCAATTGCATACAGTCGTATTCTAATATTACGAATTATAGTAGGGGAGAACGAGATGTATACAAATGAAGAAACTGCGAAAGGGTACTGTTTTATGGGCAGTGTAATCGAAATAAGAGAGAGGCAGCAAGACTTTATGCCATTTAATTTCTCACTCGAAGGCATCCATCTTATTGCACAATTGCCCGTGCTGTTCTGCGCTTGTATAAAACTGGGAGTTGCAATAGACGTATTCCCTGTCTCGTGCCTTCACCATTATTTAAGTTAATTTGGTCATTCTGATATAATTAAACCCCTGATTCATGATTGGCGCATCATTCCACATTATGCTGTAATTTGAACGGCAAATCTTGTATTATTTTGCTGCTATTTGTTAAAACAAGGTGTTTTAATCTTTTCAGTACAAGTTGTATTTCTTTAATTTAGTTTTTATTGTTTGCCATACCGCAATACAAATTGTTAATCTATGATGTTTACTACGATGCTTTAATTTTTCTATGATTTTTTTTGTTGCTCTTTCTGTAGATAGTGAATTACTGTGCTCTAAACTCACTTTATATACGACCCCCTTTTCTGAGCAACTCGGATACTTCAAATTTATGTAGGCATAACTCGGCCAGTTTTTATCGTAATAAAATGAAACTTTTTGTGTTTACTTTGTTTTTGTGTACTGCATCTTTTTCTAAATATAAGTGATAGAACCTGGGGACCGTATAAAAAATTTATTTTTTTAATGTTTTTGTAAATGGGTCTTTTGGTTCGAAACGCACGTAAAAACATTCCTTACCTTTTTTAAAACATTTTTTTAAATTGGAAGTTCATATCTAAACCGAACGGTTCGGAAATTAACTATTGGGTCACATTAAGGCTGGACACCCTGTATATACGTCTCGCCGAAGTACGATCTTTTCTGTGCACTGCTATCCATAAAATTATTCCACATACTTCGGAATGCAATAAAAGGACCTTGACAGTGTTTGCGAAGGATTCACTTATTACAGAGGATTTGCTGTATGCATTTATTCCTTTTCTTCCCCTTCCCCCAATACATCACATTCACGCGCCTACGTGAGAAACGGTGACATTGGCGAGAGAATCGCGTAACTTTTAATCGGCAGTTAAGGGATTAATTATAAACCGTACAAATTATCAAGGTAAGAGTTTGTTTTTGTATATAATTTTATATACGACAAGCCCATTGGGTCACTGGTAATTATTAAACTTCTTAACTTAGTATTGTTAAATTATTTATAAAATATACATTGTGTAGTCTGATACATTTATGAGTGTATTATATCACGGTGTAATTGTGTATTTTATTTTTTTTATTATCTCAATGTATTTTGTTTGCTTATTTTCAGTAAATTAATATTTTTTTAAATAATCTTTTGTTTTTTACTTTTCAATATCCAAGTGCCCCTCTTGTAAAAATATTATGCTCTTCTAGGGGGTGCGATTCACAGTTTGAGAAAGGCTGCATTTGTAGTATTAATTCGCGCAATAGGTGTCTTTCCAACCCTTGTATTATATTTAATAACAGGGGTATGTGTATGTGCGTGGGTTGTTTTTTCTAAACACAAATGTGGAAATCTAGGTCCATTGAAGCTGCCTACAGTCGCATTTAATATTCTGCGTTAATTTGCTTTTGTTTATGTTGCCACATAGGTCGAGAGAAATGGTTATAACATTAATACGTTGCCCAAAATAGCATTTAAATGTTTATAACTCTGTGTAAACTTCTATGTATTCCGCAAATTTCTCAGCCTAAAATTTAGAAATGGTTCCTGTTTAAATGTAAGTTTTAACGTTGTTGTAAATCAGTTGATATATCAATAAGTTGTTCCCTCCCCTTCATTGGCAAGCCTTCTGTTTTATGCATTCTAGCTTAGTTTTCTCCTCTGCGAAATATTATTTTACAGGTATTAGGTGTGAAAAAAACATTGCACTAGAGAGTATAAAATAATTTTGTGGAACCTTGGATCACACACACATAAGCAACAGAATGTGCTTATAATATAGGTGGTACATACGAAGGCTGTTCAAAAAGTATCGATACTGAATTTATTCTATTTATTCGAGAAAACCCCCAGCGGAGGGACTGTGCGCATCATGCACGCGCATATTTCACCTTGTCTCACAAAATTCGGCAGGTCTGTACAGCGCGCCGTTCAGTCACACTGACTTCTTTCACGTGGAGTGTTTGCGTGCGTTCGTCGAAAAAAGAAAATGTGTGAAAACACGGATTAGCGAATCTGTATCAAGTTTTGCTTTAAGCTCCGTAAAATGGGCACCAAAACCTACGAGATGATGAAAACAACATTTGGAGATGAGGCAATGAGTCGTGCTCGGGTTTTCGAGTGGTTCCGGCGATTCAAGGAGGGTCGTCAATCAGTGAACAGTGATCCCCATTCTGGACGCCCATCCACCTCTCGCAATGAGGACAAGATTGCACAAGTGAAGGCTGTGGTGCTGATTTTTCCTCTTTCCCAAGATCAAGAACACCTTAAAAGGACACCGGTTTCAGGACATTGAAACCATAAAACAGAATTCGACACAGCAGCTTCAGGCCATCCCAAAGTCTGAGTTCCAGAAATGTTTCGAGGACTGGAAACATCGTTGGGCCAAGTGTGTTACTGCCAATGGAGCATATTTCGAAGGAGATTGACTCAAAACGTGTTTATGTATGTATGTTTTTGCATAATAAATTCAGTCTCGATACTTTTTGAACAGCCCTCGTATAAAAAAAATGTTTTAATATCTTTTATTATATTATAATAAAAACTGCAGGAAATTATTTTAAAAAATAAAGGCTGTCCGGCGCCGAATTTATGCTTTAAATCTCCTCGTGGGACCCTCTTTGCGAAACACGATTTTAGGTACTCTAGTGATTATGTAAACTCCACAGAGAACATGAATCTATTTTGCAGATACATTTACTTTTTCTTATAGAATTTTTATTTTGATTTGTGGAGACCCTGGGTATGCTTGGTGGGATCAGTTTCCGTAGAACACAGTTTGAAGATGAATTAGAGGTCGTATTAGGGCGTCGTGAGAAAGCAGAGGGGGGAGATGGGAGAGCAACCACCAGTGTTACGAGAAACAGAGGAAACAAACGCGTTTTTGCACTTTTTTTATCGAAGTAAATTATACGAGTGGTTGTACCCACTATAGATCTTATAAATAACCTGTGAGGTCTTTTTTAAAGCAGTTTTGCCTAAACATTCGCATACATCAGTGCATTTTTCCCACGATCACCTTACGTAAACAGTATGCATTCACGTCCAATTTAAAAAAATCTGTGAAAGGGTTTGCCTCTTCTGTCTGTCTTTTGTTCTAAACAGTAGAGCATTCGAAAATTCGTAGTCACAACTAACATTTATTTGACTAACTTCGCACCGTCGAACATTAACTATTTTACACAGGCAATAATTCCACTAAATTTTGTATTAAAAATAATAAATGATTATTTGTTTTTCAAAAAAGTTTCCCGTAAGCTATGCTCTTATGTGAAAGAAAGCATTTTAATATACAAAAAGAAAAAAATTGCCAGAAATTTATATTTAATTCCTTAGTTCAGTACTTTTCAATATTTACGACCCAATATTCAATCATAATTTTCATCACCCGCCCCCTCTATACAATAATATTGTTTTGAATTAAATAATACTATACTTTGATGTTAAATCTATAATTCGACTTCAACCTATATTAAGTGGCACTGGCGTATATAAACATCTCACTCAACCGAAACGATAATTTCCACACGGACATATATATCTAATATATAAAATTCTCCTGTCACAATGTTTGTAACCAAACTCCTCCGAAACGACTAGACCGATTCTTATGAAATTTTGTGTGTATATTCAGTACGTCTGAGAATGGGACGTAAACTATTTTTCATTCCGATATTGCAATTAGTTGAAAAGATATTAATTAAAAACCTGAAAGGGACTAATTGTTTTACTCTTGCGGGTTGTTTACTAGGCAGAACTTTCATTCCGTTTCGGCCGAGTGGTGATCCGACGTTTTCCACCATCTTAAAATTGCCATCCAATTTTTACTGTTAAAATCAGAAAAAAAATAATTACAGAATCGGAAAGATCATTTATATCGCCACAATACAGTATAATTATTTTTGCAAAATAATTATATTTTCTATTTTTTAAGAAATTTTTAAAAAAGGGTTTAAACTGATGCGTTTTTATGCAAATTATTTCTAAATTGTCGCGTATGAATTTCTTTTCGTGTTATTAAAACGATATTTTACGCTAAATAACTTCAAGCCTTTCTCTTTTAGATCCAGTCATTTAAAAAATAAAATTCCCAAAACTTTTTTTTAAAGATTTTTCGAAAAATACTCAAAATTTTAACTTAACATTGAATAACTTTGTCATTTATGAAGATAATCGTACGAAACTTTATTTTCGCGTGTAAAAAAGTATTATACGTAATCTGTACGAAGATTGAAAAAATTGTTGAAAAATTACGGATTTTAAAATTTTTTTTGTGATTTTCATAAAAAGCCGTTTTTGCGAGAAATAATTTAAACAGTATTTTTTGTACATTTTTTTTATTTAAAAGTACTTTATTTTTGCAATTAATTTGTGAAGTTTGAAAGCATTAACTTAAAAATTATGCCCTAAAAATAAAAAAATTAATAAAAAATACGCGATTTTACAGTTAGCCAAACCTTGGAGTCGAAAAATAGTTTTGCGCCAAAGACCTTTGAACTGTTTCACCGTCGACCGCATCTCTAACTCAAGGGTTACACTAAAAAGTTCTGCCATAAACAGGGGGAAATCAGTAAATTTGGAGAGTAAAAAAAAATGCGAGTGAAAAAGTTATTTTTGCTTCAATTTTCGTCATTTTTTCTTTAGATAATTTTCAAAATTAAATCATTATAGATGTTAGATTAAGATGACAAAATGTACATTTCTGAAGCTCATTTAAAATATTTATCAGTATCAAAATTTTTGTTCTCTTTCATAAAACTTATAGTTTACTTTAAAATAATGCCTAATGTATAAATCTATTTTTTTTTGACATATAATTTCATAATAAAAACGCAAAATTTGCCCATTCCGAATTTTTGTTGTTGAATTATTTAGTTAAATAAACATAACTTCCTTAGAAAAAAATAAAAGCTATGTTCAAATAAAAAATTCTTCATTATTAATTGCGTGTTATTAATATATCAAAAATCACTAAATTGGCATGTCACAATTAATTGCTAAATGAATATTTTTAATTAATATTAGAATAAAATAATTAATTAATTTTGTATTTTATGATTTCTTCTAAAATAAATAAATATAGATGAATTTAAACGAAAATGATTTTTAAAAAGTTCATTGATCATTTAGAATCAGTGATTAAAAAAATAAAATTCCGAAAACTATCTTTTTTTTTAAGAATTTAAAAAAAAAACTTTTTTTTTCAAAACAATGATATTTTGCATATTTTATGATTTTTTTCTAAAATGAATCAAAATCGTTGCGTTTAAATAAAAATGATTTTTAAAACTTTTAGAATCTGTGATTTAAAAAATAAAAAGCCAAAAACTTTTTTGAACAAATTTTAACAAAACACTCAAAATACTTAAAACAATCATTTAATAATTTCTTCTTTTATAAAGATAATTGCATGTAACTTTACCCGTGTGTTGAACATTTCAAAATATCCTCACAATTTTACTTCAAGATTTTAAATAGTAGTAAAATTTTGTAATTTGAAAAATTTCTACTTTTCTGTCTTTTTTCAACATACAACTATTTTTAAAAAGGCTACATTTTCGTTTCCGGGGACTAAAAAATTGCAACGAAAGAATTAAAAAGTGAGTGAGTGATTTATAAATTCGCACTGTTCGATTATTCGAGGGTTGACGAGGACGACACCTAAGCTTTTACCCGCCTCTCCTAAGTACCACACCACACCAACGCAAGAACTCATTTCGAAAAAGGGAGTTTTAATGTCATAGTTAAAGAAAAAATCACTCACATCGCGCATACACATACATAAGTGCTATCGTCCTGAGGGAAACAGGAAATTCCCATTGGGATTAAGTTATTCACTGGTAAAAAACCCGTGCAACGCCGGGCTAAGCGGAGAGGAAAGAAACAAAGAAGTAAAAGTAATTTCGAGAAATAATATTGGAAGTGCCGATTTTGTGAAGAGAGGGGAAAATGTTAAACGAGAAAGCAATGACACGCACTCACGGGCCATACACTCACATCGTACGCGTCACACCCACACAAAAGTGCTGGCGTCAGAAAGAAAGGAGGAAATTAGCATGGGGATTAAGTTATACCCTCGGTAAAAGCCCGTCAACGCCGGGCCGGGTCAGCTAGTATATATATATATATGGAAGAAATTTACGTCTTTCCGAAGTACGATCTTTTCTGTGCACTAACTATGCATAAAATTAATCCAAAGGATTTGGAATGCTACAAAAGGACCTTGACAGTGTTTGCGAAGGGTTTACTATTTCAGGTAATTTGCTTATGCATTCCTTTTCTTCCCACCCCCCAATACATCCCAAACGTGTGCCTATGTGGAAAAAGGTGGCATTGGGATGCGAATCACATAACTTTTAATCGGCAGTTAAGGGATTAATAATAAATCATACAAATTATCAAGATAAGTGTTAATTTTTGTATGTGTTTTTATATGTGACAAGCCCATTTAGTCACTTGTAATTATTAAACTTGTGTTGTAGTTGCTCATCTCCATGTCTAGCCAAGCTAGACTAAGTCCAGGATTTCATTCACTCTCAAAAAGTCCCAACACCATTAGAGGGTCTTCATATAGATTTTGTTGCATTAAACTTGTTAATAACTGTTCTTAGTATTGTTAAATTATGTAGTATTGATACATTTATAAGTGTATTATCTATATATATAAAGGAGAAAAGAGACTCACTGACTGACTGACTAATCACGATATCTCCGGAACTATTCAACTTACAGACTTGAAATTTGGTAGACATGTTCCTTTCATAGAGTAGAGATCCGCTAAGAACGGATTTTGCGAAATTCGAACCGCAAGGGGCGTTATAAATAATTTTCATTTTTAAACTATTTCACGTACAATCTTGAAATTGGGTAAGCAGATTCCTTTCATAGAGTAGAGATCCGCTCCAATATGAGTTTGGTGAAAATCGATTCCTAAGGGGCGTTATAGATATTTCCATTTTTAAACTATTAGACGCACAGTCTTTATATTTGATAAATAGATTCCTTTCATAGAGTAGAGATCAGCTTTAAGATGAATTTTGAGAAAATAGACCCCCCCCCAAGTGGCGTTGCGGGGGATTAAGGGGCGTAATAGATAAATATTTTCGTTTTCAAACTACTTGACCTACCTACTTGAAAATTGGTAGGCATGTTTCTTTCATGGAGTAAATATCCGCTACAAAATGGGTTTGGGAGAAAATTGACCCCCAAGGGGTGTTGCGGGGGGGATATAAATAAATAAAAATAATATAAATAAGGGGAGATATAAATAAATATTCCAATTTTTAAACTATTAGACGCACCGTCTTGAAATTTGGTATTCATCTCATAAGATAGAGATACGTTACAAAATGCGTTTCGGGAAAATCGACCCCCAAGTGGCGTTGCGGGGCTTAAGAGGTATAAAAGATAAATTAAGTAAAAGATAATTATTTCCATTTTTAAACTACTGGACGTACAGTCTAGAAATATGATAATCAGAATCCTTTAATGGATTAAATATCCCCTATGTAATGTGTTTTGTGAAAATCGACCCCTAGGTGGTGTTGTGGTGGCTCAAAGGGCGTTATAGATAATATTTTTCCATTTTTAATTTATTAGACGCACAGTCTTCAAATTTGGTAAGCAGATTGCTTTCATAGAGTACCGTTCCCCTATAAAATGAGTTTTGTGAAAACAGACCCCAAGTTGCGTTGGGGGAGGGGGGGGGCTCAAGGGGCGTTATAGATAAATATTTTAGTTTTTAAACTATTAGATCTACCTGCTTGAAAATTGGTAGGCATGTTTCTTTCATAGAGTAAATATCCGCTACAAAATGGGTTTGGGGAAAATTGACACACAAGGGGTGTAGCGGGGGAAGGGTTAAGAGGAGAAGTAAATTCCGATTTTTAAACTGTTAGACGTACATTCTTGAAATTTGGTAAGCAGATTCCTCTCAATAGGATAGAGATACGCTACAAAAAAGTTTTCGTGAAAATTGGAATCCAAGTGGCGTTGCGGGGCTTAAGGGTCGTTATAGAGATAATTACTTCCATTTTTAAACTACTGGAAGTACAGTCTTCAAATTTGGTATAAGCAGATTCCTTTCCTTGAGTACAGAATCACTACAAAATGTGTTTCGCGAAAATTAGCCCCCAAGTTTCTTTTCGCGTGATTAAGGGGCGTAATAGATAAATATTTCCATTTTTAAACTATTAGATCTACCTGCTTGAAAATTGGTTGGCATGTTCCTTTCATGGAATAGAGTTCCTCTAACAAAGAGTAAAACAAAAATCGACCCCCAAGGAGGGTTGAGAGGGGTCAAGGTGAGTTAAAAAAATCCTGTTTCAGAATTGTTAGACCTGCGTACTTGAAATTTGTTAAGCATGTTTCCTTTGTTGAATAGGTATCCAATAAGAATGTATTTTGCGGAAATCAACTCCTGAGGGAGCAAAGGAATACTGGGGCGCACTGACGAAAAAAATTCCTTTTTTCGAACTTAAAGGACTATAATAATGAAATTTGGTTAGCATTTTTCTTTTGTTGAACTGAAATCCGCTAAGAACGGTTATTTTGGAAAACCACTCTCAACGGGGTTACGGGGGTATTGATAATAAAAATTTCCTTTCTTCTGTTATATTTAGACTTGAAATTTGGCTTGCGTGTTTATTTTACGGAGTAGAGATCCACCACAAAAATTGGTTTTGCCAAATCCACTTCGTTAAAGGGTTACGAAAGTGCAAACATCATTCTATACTTCAATTTCAGAGATTTTTAGAAAATACAAATTAGATCAGTTCGGCCCTATTTTTTTTATCAAGAGGTGTCAGTTACAGGTATATTTTTCAATACAATTGAATTCTTAATGCTAGGACTTAGATATCAATAACTAAATATGTATATATATATATAAACAGTATATATTTGTAAAACATCTTGAAATACCCAGCGAAGCGGATGGGTAACGGCTAGTATCAGTATAAATGTGTATTTTATTTTTTATTATGTCAAAATGTATTTTGTTTGTTAACTTTCATTAAATTAAATTTTTAAAAAATAATCTTTTGTTTTTTCGGCTTTTCAATATGCTCGCACCCCTCTCGTAGAGTTATTACGCTCCCCCCCCCGTAGGGGATGCTTCCCCCATTTTGAGAAACGCTGACTTAGCCACTTACCGTATCGCCGTGTTTAGTATTTTCTCTATATTAGCAGAATTTATCTATCCAACTAGCTTTCATGGCCCGGCGTTGCACGGGCTTTCTCTACTTTTATAAATTTTCCGTTCTCTTCACAAAATCAGCATGACCAATATTCTTTTTCGAAGTAACTTTGGCTTCTATATTTTTTCCTCTCCTCTAAGCCCGGCGTTGCACGGGCTTTTACCGAGTGTATAACTTAATCCCCATGAGAACTTCCTCTTTCCCTCATGATGCCAGAACTTCTGTGTGGGTGTGTACACGTACGATGCGAGTGCATGGCCCGGCATCGCTCGGGCTTTCTCGTTTAACATTTTCCGTTCCCTTCAATAAATCTGCCCTTCCAATATTCTTTTTCAAAATTAGTTTGACTTCCTTATTTCTCCCCCCCCCCGCCTCACTTAGCCCGGCGTTGTACGGGTTTTTACCGAGTGAATTACTTAATCACCACGGGAATATCCTGTTTCCCTCAGGACGACAACACTTCTGTGTGTGTGTACGCGTGCAATGTGAGTGATTTCCAAAACAAAGTCACTATTTCCCCCTGACTCTCCCCTCAGATATAAGATTTATCTTCAATTTTCTATTCATGGCATATCAAAAACAATAATGCTTTAGTAAAAAAATAATAAATTTAAACAATAAAAAGGAAACTATTTTGATGCTTGAGTAAAAAAAAAGTCATCATTTTTTAATAATAGATAATTTTTAGGAATCTAAAATAATAAAATAATTTTCAGGTTTTCATTAATCAATCAATCACTACTTACAGTTAGCTAAAAAATGTCTCTAGAACGTATTTTTATCCAAAATAATAGGCGATATACTTTTTATTAACAAATAATTAATTTAATAAAGAAATAATAGAAATATTCATTTGATTTTAAAAAATATATTAATTTAAATCCACATTATCTATAAATAATAATAAAAAAAATTCTACAGATAGCTCTTGAAACGTTTGGATGTTTGATTAAACATATGTAAGTGCTAAGAAAAACACTATGTGAAAAACCTAGTTATAAGTACACATTCACTGAAAAAAATCATTCAAAAAGAAAATAATACTATCTGATAAAAACATTTAATTTTTTATTTTAATTTTAGTTTTTCATTCGACACTGTGTTAATTAAATTATTTAAACACGTATCTGAAGAAAAAAGTTTTTTTTTTATACAAAACTAACTTATTAATTATTTTATGATAAAATTGATTTAAAATGTTCACAAGCCTTTATTTACATATTCACAGTATAAAATTCAAAAAGAAAATAATACATGTGATAGAAAATATATTTCAGAATATTTCCTTTTTTATGATATATTTTTCTTATATTCCACTGTTCTTCAATAAAGCAATCTAAGAATAAAAAAAATTATCGGTTGTGTCCTGCGCCAAATGATATAAGGGAATTCCCCTTTTTACTACGTCAGCGAAAGACTCAAAACAACCGCAACCTTTCTCGTCTTCCAAACAGAAAGCAAACGCAAAGTGAATGACCTTGACGTAATTGAGAATTTTTTTTAAACTTTTCATTTTTTTCTTTTTTTGAGAGCTTAACTTTTACATTAATGACTTGAGCATGGTTGAAAATTTCGAGGTCCGTCACCAAAAACCATCGAATAGGCAAACAGTGCGAATTTAAAAATCACCCACTCACTTTCCTATTCTTTCACACAAACAATCAAACAAATTAAAAATACTAATTAAAACTTTAAAAGAGAGTACTTATCTTTTTTTTCTTTGACCAGAGAAATCCTAAAATTTGAGAAATGGCGGTAAGAAACGAAACGAAAATTAGATATGGCGGGTGCCAGCAAAAATTGCTTATACCCAGGATCCCTGACAGAGCAACCAGGGTTTATAGACGGGCAATTGCAGGGGCGCCGCGTGGGTATTAGGCGCCCTTGTTCAAGTTGAAATTCGGCGCCCCTGTATGGGGTTCTGTTGCACTCTTATAAAGTGCTGCAAATTATACGTGGAATACTTTTTATAGTATTCGAAATTTGACTTTCGAACTGAAAAGCTTTAAAATTATAATACTAAAACACATTTGTCTTATTGTTATTTTTTTATTATTTCATAGATTTTAAAAACAAAACAAAGCAAAAATGATATAAAATTTTTTAAGTAAAATATAAAAATTAGAAAATATATTTAAATCTATTGATTCTCCTAGCTTTAGCAGCTACAAATGCTCGTATCAATTCCTTTATATTTAATTTATCCAAAATTTCGCTCTCTATGGATATAATTGACAAGTCCGATAATCTCTCCTGCGCCACAGTAGATCGCATGTAGTTTTTTTATAATTTTAAGTTTTGAAAAACTTGGTTCTCCAGTAGCCACCGAAACTGTCAGCGTTAAAGAAATCCGTAAAAATATTGCAATATTTGGAAATGTATAGATAATATTGCTTTCATAAATATAATTTAAAACATCAATAGGTGACATATCCTCTTTGGTAAAACATCGCAAAGATTTTATTTCTTCAAACAAATTTAATCCATCTATGTCCTTTTCATTAACATTTTTAGTATCCGTTAATTTTCTTCTTCACAATGTTTTAAAATTTCATTGTCACTCCAGTTTTTTAAATTAGGTATGTAGTTACTTTGAAGTAACTGTAATGTTCTTTTAATTGACTGAATCTTTCTGAAATTGAAGAAATAGCAGTGTCTAATATATTGTAAAATTTAACCTTAAACCTTAACTTACTAAATTTTAACTTTTATCTAATAAATGTTTAAAAATAACATGTATTTTTTAGTTTTTCACAATTCACTTCACTACAGATAGAAAAGTAAATGTGTTTTTTTTAAAATAGCAGCGAGCTACAACAGTATACCAACTGTCCAAAACACATTTGATGTTCATGAATTTGCAAAAATTCAATATTAAGTAAACAAGGGCCCAGATCGAAAAACATGACAAGTTTGAGATCCTCTGTTCTAATCTATGGTGCTGACGCATACTGTTTTTTATTTAACTCAATACAAATACTCATTAATTTAAACTGTACAAAATATATATTGTGTTACAGGTACTCAGTTACTCTCTTCTATAAACTTGCAAATTTTCTGCCCGTAAATTAATGTTTACATAGAAATTTTTAATAATTACAAAATCACCTGATTTTACTGTGAATACTTAAAATTTTTTTTTCTGATTGCAATTCATTTAAATTCCCTTCAGTTTGATTGCTAGAGGAATATTTAAAATTTTAATTTTACAATTTCTTTGTCATTTGGTTGAATTGCTTGGCAATGTTTGTAGGTTTATGCATAAAAAATTTGAAAATTTATATAATAATACTTATGTAAGAATATTTTTTGATCTTTGTATGTTTGAAAAGTTACATCGTATACATACCTTACAAAAGATAGTAACATTTTTTAAGAACTGTTATTCAACTCTTTTTTTTTAAAAAAATAATATTGTGCAGATATAATGCTTGACATGAATTTTTTTTTCGTAAAAGTTAATGTACATTACGTACTGTTCCATAACGTACATAAAGTACATTAACAATTTTTTGTAATTTTTTCACTTTTTGTTTTATATTGGCTTATATTTAAGATATTAAGATTGTACACAATGTTCGAAGAACTGTTGTATATCAGTTGATTTTTTTTCAATGATACTCTACAGCTATGAAATAGTAAGATATCGTGTGCATAAAATAAAAAATTCTCAAAAGGGGAAAAAAACTTTTTTTCTTCTTTTTGTGATCTGAAGTAAATTTCAAATGCTTTACGATATGAGTAGGGTATTCCAGAGTAATATATTTCTCAAAAAGAAAGAATAATTTTAACACAAATGTGTGTATTTCAGTAACCAAATGTTCAGTGAATAATCTGGTTACGATAAATTTGAATTTTTAAATCTTTGTATGATACAAGACGTAAACAGTATTATATTCAGAATATGAAGAATTGTGCAAATATAAATCACATCACAAACGTTGTACAAAAAGGTAAATGAAGTTTTCAACAAAGATTAATTCTACAAAATTAAGGCAAAAAATTTCATATTAACCAGCTTTTCTATCATTTACACATGTTGTAAACATTAATTTACAATCAACTTTTTTTTCCTTGTTTGTTTTATGAAAGCAAATTTTTCTGTTTCTGAAAGCTTGTTTTTCTGTAGTATCATTAGAATCAAAAACATTTTACTGCATTTGTTTTTATAATTTTTTATAAAGAAAAATTCAGAGAATTTATAAAGTAAAGTGAATTCTAGACCGGGGATCGGTATACTTTCAAGAAAGAACCAGTTGTTAGTGAAACAAGATATCGAAAGTATCAGACACCTTCTTGATATGAGCTTCCAGGGAAAAGTTCCTCATCCCAGCAACAGTCGCGTTAATACTGTCATGACCCAATTAATACTTTTTATATTATTTAAATCAAGTTGTACACATAGTCATTAACATTTTCCATTCTTTCAAAAATGAAGAAATATTATAGATATTTTTTATTTAATTATTTATTTATTTTTATTTCTATAGCTGAATGCAAGCGCGATCAGCATCAAAATATCAATGGTAGGGGAATTACACTTTGAAGTTCGTGAAAAAAACTTCAATACCAGTACTACCGCACTACTTTTTGGAACTTCACGTTTACACCAATAATTAAACTTTATAAAACTGTTTTTGCATAGAAAAATGTGTTTTTGGAAGATGTATTCAAGCAAAGAAAACCAGTATTGATGCATATTAATCAACATAAAAGTACTATAAAAGTTCATTGAGATATATGTATAAATATAGACGAAAATCATAAAATTAACTGATGTAACACGGAAAATTTAAAAAATAAATTTTTTTTTAATTAGATTTCATTAAGCTGGACATTATTTTCACTGCCTCCTTTGTAAAGGAAAGCAAATAACAAATGTATGTTTTGATTTGATTTTAATATGATAAAAATGTTTGTACATTTTTTAAGCTCAAAGGAAAATACAAAATAAATCAAAAGTAAAGTCACAATTACCGTTTGCAGTTTTAAAGGAATGAAATAAAATTGAAGAAATTACTGATTTAAAATTACGTCAACTCTCTCTCTTTGAAAAAAAGTGATTTCCTGAAGGCAGTGGCGTAGCTAGGTATTTAAAGGCCCTAATGCAAAAAACAAAAAAAAAAAATTGAGGGCTCTATTTTGGTAGAATTCTATCAAGTAAAAAAAGTAAAAATATGGGAATATTTTAAATATGTACAAAGCTACAATTTTTACATATTGTCTTCTCTTTCTTGGCGTTGTTTGGGCTTAAACGCACCCCACTTGGTTTCTTCCTTTATTTTAAGCTATAATTTTAGTTTTATAATTTATCTAATACGATTTGTATGTGCTCGAGTATTTACTGACGTTAAAAGGAACCAGAAACGTAATGCTACGCTATAAAACGTCGTTGGAGAATCCCTAGCTATTAATTTATTCGGGAGGATCGAACCCACATCCAACAGAGGGCATAGAGCAATAAAATGGTCCGCCGAGATAGACAGGAAATGATACAAAAATATGCATGAACAAGAAAATTGAATACAATATTATTATAATTTTAAAAAAAAACATCTGCTAAAAAGCAGAGAAGGGGGGAGACAAAATTACATCATCATACGAGAAGATTGCGAAATATTGAAAGAGGAAACTAGCTTATTATGAATCATATTGTTATTAAAAATAGAATGTAACTAGGAAAGAATTGCTTCTTGTGTAGCTTTTTTAAAATGTAGTAATAAGTATGGTAAGATTTTTCATGGAACTTGAAGTTTATTTTCAAATAACAGTCTATAAAAAAATGAAAATAACAAGAACTTTTCAATAAGTAAAGTTCGCAACACTAAGCAAACAACGAAAAGAATTTAGGTGAAATCCCTACAAATTCGAAATTACTTTCAACTGAATTGCGTCGATTACAGTTATGTGTTCCAACCTTTTATATTTATATCTTAAATTTGGAAGAATCGCAAATTTGGCTGCCCTTCTGTATAGATATCCTGCTTAGAATCTAAAGGAATTCATGATACCAAAAAGAGTGTTGTAGATCGCGATAAAACAGTGCTTCTCAAACTTTCAATATTTGCGACTCAATTTTCAGTCATAATTTTCATCGCGCCCCACTTTTTACAATAACAATGTACTGAATGCAATTATAATGTACTTTGATGGTAAAACTACGATGCAATACAACTTTAATTATAAACCGCACTATTTATCAAGATAAATATTTTGTATATGACAAGACCAGGGGAGTCACTAGTAATTACTGAACTTGTTTTAAATTGAATATTGATCAATTAATTATCAAATACTTTGTGCAGAACTGATACATTTATAAGTAGTGCGTATTATATCAGTATGAATGTGTATTTCATTTTTTATTATATAGGAACATATTTTGCTTTGTAATTATTTTAAATTGCAAATTATTTTATTAAATTGATAATTATTTTAATATTTTATTTTCGATTTTTCGTAATATGCTCACGTTTCTCCCTCCCCCCACACAAGTAGAGTTATCACGCCCTCCTTAGGGGGTGCGCCCCACAGTTCGAGAAACGTTGCGATAAAGATTTTATTTCGAAACTTGAGAACGATTTAATAACAGGTATACATGACACAGAATATGATTTGGGGAAGAAAAGCCAAGCGATTTACATAATAATTTGGTCAATAGTGAAACGAAGATTTGTTAATTCAGATTTAAAAAAATGAAAGAGAATAATTGGCTTTTTAATAAACACTGGGTGGTTGCACGTTCTCCGTAATTTAAATTTTTTTCTCTTTTTTTCACCCTCCAATTTTTTGCGCCCTAGGCATGTGCCTAGCGTGCCTAAGCGGAAAAGCGGGCTTGGTAGCGGGGGATGTACGTTACGCCACTGGACAACGGTCATCACATAATAATACAGTCTATCACTTTTGCCAATTGACATGCAGTTTGAAATTAACTGTCAGGAAGGAATGTACAGGAATAATATTTGACGACATTAAAATTATCCGGATCATGATCTTATTAAGACGGAGTCGAGAACGAAATGAGGCCCCCACTGAGAGCGAGGTCCTGGGCCCGGGCCTAGTTGGCCCATGCCTTGAGACGTCCCAAACTACAATACAATACGACTTTAATTATAAACCGCACTATTTATCAAGATAAATATTTTGTATATGACAAGAACAGGGGAGTCACTAGTAATTACTAAACTTGCTTTTAATTGAATATTGATAACTTAATTATATCAAATACTTTGTGCAGTACTGATACATTTATAAGTGTTGAGTATTATAGCAGTGGGAATTTGTGTTTTATTTTTTATTATATAAGAATGCATTTTACTTTGTAATTATTTTAAATTGTAAATTATTTTATCAAATTGATAATTATTTTAAATCTTTTGTTATCGCTTTTTCGCGATAAGTCCGCGCCCCCAAGTAGGGTTATCACGTCCTCCTGGAGGGCGCGCACCACAGTTTGAGAAACGCTGCGATAAAGATTTTATTTCGAGTTTTGAGAACAATTTAATAACAGCATACATGAAGCAAAATATGATTTGAAGAAGAAAAACCAAGCGATTTACATAACTTTAAAAAAACAATGACGTTGAGTTACAACATCTCAGCATATAATGAATAAAAATTTATGCCGATACAAATCATTTCCAATTCCTGTTGTTGCATGTTACAAATTCTTAGATTTTGATTACGTTCCGTATAATAGCGCGAACTCCACACGGAACGTGTTTTTATTGTTCGTATCGGAAATCAAATTTTATTTTACACAAACGAGAACAATCCGCAGAAACTAAAACAAAATTAAAATAAATTAATATATAAAATTTAAAGAAATAAAATCTTATTTTATTGCTAAGAAAATATAAAACATGTAAAATTGCAAGTTTTTTATTAACAACTTTTATGTAAGTAACATTAAATTAAAAAAAACTATAAGTACTATAAATTTTGGCGCCCCCTGCCCCAGGCGCCCTTGTGCGGTGAACAATTTTGCCACCCCCACGCGGCGGCCCTGGGCAATGGGGGAAATTCGCGACTGACTGGCACCAAGCGAGTAATCACGTGACAAATTGGGCAACAATTGCACGTGCTTTTCAATACCATGGTAGAATCCAATATGCAAGTTGTTGACATTCTTTAGCTTTAATTTATCTAATTAAAATATATGATATCATTGTATTTTATGCATTATTCTAGTGTATATATTTGTTAGGAAAAACTCTCAACAACTCTTTGATATATTTTTTGCTTTATTCTGATTTATTTATCTAATTAGGTATTCGTCTGCTTCAAATAGTGTTAGCTGGTATATTTATTTAGGTTGGATCCTAGCACTTGGTACACAGCTAATAGTTATTTTAATTCTTAATTAATTTAGTAGTTTGCGCAAGAATGGCGTACAGTATATAGGATCAATACAACTTCTTTTAAAAAACTTGAAACTGTTTGACTATCGAATAACAATTGTATCGTTTCATTAAAAAGAACTCACTATTATTATCAAATAGTCAGTTAAGTGTATATAATATAAAAAAATGTCTGTTTATAATTTTAATTCATAATTCAAAGACAAGAGAAAATATTTATTCTGAAGTAAAACAATTTGATGATAATTTGTGAAAGGAATTTTTACAAAAATTAAATAAATTTTTCTTTGATTTTTACATTTTACAAATTATTGATTTCTAAATTATTAATAATTATTATTTACTGTTAAAAATTGATGTCATTTCTTTCTTTAAATTAAAATAAAATATTCTTAAGGGGAATGATACCATCGCAAAGCAACAATTTTTAGAAATGATCAAATTTAATTTGATGATTTGTTGTTATCTTTTTTTTTTTTTTTGAAGTACATTTTAAACTTGCAAAAACGTTTGTTTCTTGAAGCCTGTGTATATAGATTTTCGGTAATATGAAAGTTTTAGATAAATGTAGATAATTATTTTTTGGTGAAAGTGTATTTTTTTCCATCGCCTTCCCCCCCCCCTTTTTTTGTACATAAAATATTAGAGTTGATATGGTATTTATCCTGTCATGAAAATGAATTTTTTTTAACACTATATTTACATCAAGTTTGCCTACCTACACTTAAAATTCGAATGAATATTTTATTTTACTGTGGAACAGTTACTGAATGAAAATGAATTTTATTTTTACAATGTATTGCATATAAATACTTTATATATATGTATGTGTTTTACAATATTATGGAGCATTTAAAGATATTTGAAATGTTTCTAATAAAATAACATTCTCCATCTTTGACTGTCTGATTTACTTAGTAATTATTCTTTAAAAACGTTTGAAATTTTTTTTAGAAATGATTGTCTAAAGTAATAAAAGAAAATACTATTTCATTTTTTAGTTAAAGCAATGATTCATATTAACATATAATTTTCAGGATATATTCATTGTAATGTTATTATCCATTATTTTGAGTTATTTAATTACATATAAAGTACATAATCAGGGCTAATAATTAACTAAATGATTATAATGAGTTATTTCTACATGTATTAACTGTTTTAATACTTTTCTCTAAGTTGCAGTCACTATAGCAAGTGCTCTTTAAGCACATTAAAATTAATAAAGAGTTACCTTCAGTCATGCATGTGTACAGAATGCTTAAAAACTTTGTTATATTAAGTATCGAAAAAAAAATTGCAAAAAATTGTAACTTTCCTGAGAAAAAAAAACATGCATTAAATAAACATGTGTTTGTAATTTTACTCGTTAGTACAATGCTTTGCAGAACTGAATAGTTTTCTATTGGAAATTGCACTTTTATATCTGGGATACTAAATATGGGTATGGGTATGCGACACTTGGATCACAAATTAATGTTATTAATGCTAGTATGAACTATATTAAAAGTTTGCATTACAATTTTTTATGACAAATTGAATACTTTTTTTAATTGTCTTTGTATGAAGTGCCTTTAATATATACGTTGATCTACTTTTTAAAAATTATTATACAATATTAAGGGAATGTTTCATCAGAAAAGGTGCAATAATTATCAGAAATTCAATTTAATTATCTTTAGTCTTAAATATATTTTTCTTCTTATTGAATTACATATAGTTTATAAAAAATAATAGTATGATTTATCTATAAACAGATTCTTGTGTTCGAATCTTAGATAATTAAATACTTAAGTACCTCTGTTACTACTCAGAAGATGCGTAAAATAAGTAAAACTTAAGTTAATTAAACATTATATGTTCTCAATATAACTTCATTTAAAATAAACAAAAATTTGCTTAAATTAACTAACATATTTTGCTTTCTTATGTATGATCTAAATATAATTTTATTTAAAATAAAAAAATTTGCTTTGAAGTATTTACATGTTTGTGAAAGTCTACACCTCTCCAAAATCCTTTTAGAACAGGTTTCTTTTGTGAAGACAAAAATAGTGAGAATAAAGCTTGGTTTAAGCTGGCGTCGGTATTGAAAATATTCTTCAAAGTAATTGCATACATAATAAACAGGGAGGAGATGGTTTATAATCCTCACGTTTCAACATGCTTTCAAAACACTCATATTTTGCGCTGGTATATGAAAAAATGTGATTCTTTTCCTCTATCATATTTTCATTTATTGATTGAACAACCATTTTAGCAAAATGAGACATTTTAAAAGTACAATGTGAAACTGCGATAGCAAAATAGTCCTAGCGATGGTAGTAAACAAACGGCAACCTAATCACGTGACACAGTTTTCACGTGATCGTGACGTCACATGAATTTAGTCCATTGGTTGAAACAATGTCTTTAAGCGCATGCGCGAATGCCCCCCCCCCACAACTTTCAACTGTATTTCTCAAGGGAAATCGCTGTCTTAGATGAATGAAAAGGGGGAATCCCTCTTTCTTACGTCACTGAGAACAAATATCTGCCTCATTTCAAAACTGAAACTTTAAGATTGACCTTCATCTACCGCTCATGCGCAAAACAATTTTAAAAAAATCTTGAGAGAGGTTCAAATTGAAATTAACTTTTAATTGAGGGGATCCACAGGATATTCACATAACGATTGAAAAATTTCGATTCACGATTACATTTAAATGTATTGCAAAAAAGTTAATGATTTTTGATATTTCAATAAAAAGCAATTAATAATAAAGAATATATAATATGAACATAGCTTTTTTTTTCTAAGGAAATTATGCAAAAAAAAGTTTCGAAATGGGCAAATTCTTCGATTTTATTATGAAATTATATGTCAAAAAAAGAAATATACATTAGGCATTATTTTAAAGTAAACTATGAGTTTTATGAAAGAGAACAAAAATTTCGATACTGATAAATATTTTAAATGAATCTCAGAAAAGCATTGAATGCATTTTATCATCTTAATCTGACAAATATAGTTATTTAATTTTGAAAATTATATAAAGAAAAATTGATGAGAAAATAACTTTTTCACTCGCATTTTTTTTTACTCGCCAAAGTTACTGATTTCCCCCTGTTTAAGGCAGAATTTGTTTAGTGTAACCCTTGAGTTAGATGCGGTCGAAGGCGAAACAGGTCAAAAGTCTTTGGCGCAAAGCTAATTTTCGACGCCAATGTTTGGCTAAATGTAAAATCGCGTATTTTAAATTATTTTAAAAATCATTACCTTCATTTTAAGGGCATAATTTTTACGTTAATGCTCTCAAACATCACAAACTATTTGCAAAAATAACGTACTTTGAAATAAAAAATGTACAAATTACTACTGTTTAAGTTATTTCTCAGAAAAACAGCGGTTTACGAAAATCACAAAATGTTTTTTAAAATCCGTAATTTTGAAGCAATTGTTTCAATCTTCCTATATGTTACGTATAATATTGCTTTACACACGAAAAAAGGTTTTGTGAGATTACCTTCATAAATGACGAAGCTATTCAATGAGAAGTAAAAATTGGGACTACTTTTTAAAAATTCTTTAAAAAAAGAGTTTTGGGAATTTTATTTTTTAAATGAATGGATCTAAAAGAGAAAGGCTTGAAGTTAATTAGTGTAGAATATCGATTTAATAACACGAAAAGTAATTCATACGCAACGATTTAGAAATAATTTTCATAAAAACGCATCAGTTTTAACACTATTTTAAAAAATTGGAAAAAAATAGAAAATATCGTTATTTTAAAAAAACAATTATACTGTATCGTGGCAAAATAAATGATCTTTCCGGTTCTGTAATTATTTTTTGTCTGATTTCAACACCGAAAATTGGATGACAATTTTAAAATGGTGAAAAACGTAAGATTACCGCTCGGCCGAAATGGAACGGAAGTTCCACCAAGTAAACAACCGGCAGGAGTAAAACAATTAGGCGTTTTAAGGTTTTTAATTAATATCTTTTCAACTAATTACAATATCGGAATATAAATGGGCAATACGGCTTTCCCGGAAAATTCCCGATCTTTTGGTACCTTCCGCGACTTTCTGCGTCGTACGGTTCGTGAGAAGATAGACGCACATACATACATAGATAGATACGTTTGTTTACCTTCGGATTTTAATTGTGTAAGACTAGCTTTCATGGCCCGGCGTTGCACGGGCTTATACTGAGGGTATAACTTAATTCCCCCATGTTAATTTCCTCCATTTAATCTAACGCCAACACTTTTGTGGGGTTTCACGCGTACGATGTGAGTGCATGTCCCGTGAGTGCGTGTCATGGCTTTGTTGCTTAACATTTTCCCTTCTCTTCACAAATTCTCGATCCTAGTACCACTGAAGACCCGCAGTGTAGGGGTCAGATGCACGTAAAATCTGTCGAGAGCACAAACGTCCTCCCGTTTGTGTGGTGGTGTAGTTAGGAGAGGGGATGCCAGCTCAGGTGTCGTCCACGTCGCTTGACCATGGTTCAAAATTACGTGGACCATCCCCAAAAGGCCTCGTGTAGCTGAAAAGTGGGACGTTAATATTCACAAATTCAGCACTTCCAATAATTTTTTCCGAAATTACTTTGATTTCTTTCCTCTCCGCTTAGCCCGGCGTTGCACGGGCTTTTACCGAGGGAATAACTTCACCCTCATGGAAATTTCGTGTTTCCCTCAGGCCGATAGCACCTGTGTGTGTGTGTGCGATGTGAGTGATTTCTTTAACAATGTCATAAAAACTCCCTTTTTCGAAATTTGTTCTTGCGTTGGTGTGGTGTGGTAATTATTAAAGATGGGTGAAAGCTCATGTGTCGTCCTCGTCACTTGAGCATGGTTGAAAATTTCGAGGTCCGTCACCAAAAACCCTTGAATAGGCAAACAGTGCGAATTTAAAAATCACCCACTCACTTTCCAATTCTTTCCTTTTCCTGAGTAAATAACTTCATCCCCATGGAAATTTCGTGTTTCCCTCAGGCCGATAGCACTTGTGTGTGTGTGTGTGTATGCGCGCGATGTGAGTGATTTCTTTAACTATGTCATAAAAACTCCCTTTTTCGAAATTTGTTCTTGCATTGGTGTGGTGTGGTAATTATTGAAGATGGCTGAAAGCTCAGGTGTCGTCCTCGTCACTTGAGAATGGTTGAAAATTTCGAGGTCCGTCACCAAAAATTCTCGAATAGGCAAACAGGGTGAAATGTAGCCTTTTTAAAGATAGTTGTATGTTGAAAAAAGACAGAAAAGTAGAAATTTTTCAAATTTCAAAATTTCACTACTATTTTAATTTTTGAAGTAAAATTGTGAGAATTTTTTGAAATATTCGACGCGGGGGAAAAAGGTTTCATGCAATTACCTTTATAAAAGAAGAAATTATTAAATGATTGATTTAAGTATTTTGAGTGTTTTATTAAAATTTGTTCAAAAAAGTTTTTTTGGCTTTTTTTTTGAAAATCACTGATTTTAAAAGTTTTAAAAATCATTTTTATTTAAAAGTAACGATGTTGATAAATTTTAGAAAAAATCATGAAATATGCAAAATATCTTTATTTTCTAAAAAAAAAAGATAGTTTTCGGCATTTTATTTTTTTAATCGCTGATTCTTAATATCAATGAACTTTTTAAAAATCATTTTCTTTTAAATTCATCGATATTTATAAAATACAAAATTATAACTTATTAATATTTGTACATTAAAATTGATTAAAAATGTTCATTTAGCAATTAATTGTGACATTCCGTTTGCTTAAATAATGGCAGCACTGAAAATTTACGTGGGAAAAATAAACAGAAATGAAAGCTTCTTGTTAGGAATTGTTGAAAAAGATAGAAATTACTTTGAATGATTAAAAATCAGAAAAAAACCTTTTTGAAGGCAAAAAAAAGGGGGAAAAAAGAAAAATACATTAAAATAACAGAGGATCATGTTAAAATAAGTATTTATCAGTAAAATTAATTTACGTGGGAAAAATTAGCAGAAATGAAAAAAAAAGAGATCCCCCGATTCGAACTCGCAGCGACACGATCCGCTCTAACGGATGCGACGCGCGCTAACCAAATGAGCTACCTAGACTCGTAGCGAAGAATGAAAATAGGCAATAATAATGAATGGGAGGTTCAAATTGAAATTAATTTTTAATTGGAGGGAATCCACAGGATATTCGCACAACGATTGAAAGATTTCGATTAAAGATTACATTTAAAAGTATTGCAGAAAATTTATTGATTTTTGATATTTTAATAAAAAGCAATTAATAATAAAGAATATATAATACGAACATAGCTTTTTTTTTCTAAGGAAGTTATGCAAAAAAAAGTTTCGAAATGGGCAAATTCTTCGATTTTATTATGAAATTATATGTCAAAAAAGAAATATACATTAGGCATTATTTTAAAGTAAACTATAAGTTTTATGAAAGAGAACAAAAATTTCGATACTGTTAAATATTTTAAATGAATCTCAGAAATGCATTGAATGCCTTTTATCATCTTAATCTGACAAATATAGTTATTTAATTTTGAAAATTATATAAAGAAAAATTGACGAAAAAGTAACTTTTCACTCGCCAAAGTTACTGATTTCCCCCTGTTTAAGGCAGAATTTTTTTAGTGTAACCCTTGAGTTAGATGCGGTCGAAGGCGAAACAGGTCAAAAGTCTTTGGCGCAAAGCTAATTTTCGACGCCAATGTTTGGCTAAATGTAAAATCGCGTATTTTAAATTATTTTAAAAATCATTACCTTCATTTTAAGGGCATAATTTTTACGTTAATGCTCTCAAACATCACAAACTATTTGCAAAAATAACGTACTTTGAAATAAAAAATGTACAAATTACTACTGTTTAAGTTATTTCTCAGAAAAACAGCGGTTTACGAAAATCACAAAATGTTTTTTAAAATCCGTAATTTTGAAGCAATTGTTTCAATCTTCCTATATGTTACGTATAATATTGCTTTACACACGGAAAAAAGGTTTTGTGAGATTACCTTCATAAATGACGAAGCTATTCAATGTGAAGTAAAAATTGGGACTACTTTTTAAAAATTCTTTAAAAAAAAGTTTTGGGAATTTTATTTTTTAAATGAATGGATCTAAAAGAGAAAGGCTTGAAGTTAATTAGTGTAGAATATCGATTTAATAACACGAAAAGTAATTCATACCCAACGATTTAGAAATAATTTTCATAAAAACGCATCAGTTTTAACACTATTTTAAAAAATTCGAAAAAAATAGAAAATATTGTTATTTTACAAAAACAATTATACCGTATCGTGGCGAAATAAATGATCTTTCCGATTCTGTAATTATTTTTTGTCTTATTTCAACACCGAAAATTGGATGGCAATTTTAATATGGCGAAAAACGTAAGATTACCGATCGGCCGAAATGGAACGGAAGTTCCACCAAGTAAACAACCGGCAGGAGTAAAACAATTAGGCGTTTTAAGGTTTTTTATTAATATCTTTTTAACTAATTACAAATTCGGAATATAAATGGGCAATACGGCTTTCCCGGAAAATTCCGGATCTTTTAGTTTTTTCCGCGAATTTCTGCGTCGTACGGTTCGTGAGAAGATAGACGCACATACATACATAGATAGATACGTTTGTTTACCTTCGGATTTTAATTGTGTAAGACTAGCTTTCATGGCCCGGCGTTGCACGGGCTTATACTGAGGGTATTAACTTAATTCCCCATGTTTATTTCCTCCATTTAATCTAAACGCCAACACTTTTGTGGGGTTTCACGCGTACGATGTGAGTGCATGTCCCGTGAGTGCGTGTCATGGCTTTGTTGCTTAACATTTTCCCTTCTCTTCACAAATTCTCGATCCTAGTACCACTGAAGACCCGCAGTGTAGGGGTCAGATGCACGTAAATCTGTCGAGAGCACAAACGTCCTCCCGTTTGTGTGGTGGTTGTAGTTAGGAGAGGGGTGCCAGCTCAGGTGTCGTCCACGTCGCTTGACCATGGTTCAAAATTACGTGGACCATCCCCAAAAGGCCTCGTGTAGCTGAAAAGTGGGACGTTAATTATTCACAAATTCAGCACTTCCAATAATTTTTCCGAAATTACTTTGA
>BMAO01011077.1:0-22613 GCA_019973975.1 Trichonephila clavata | reverse complement strand
ACTTATTGACATTATAACAATAAGCGTTGCATGTATATTGTAATCTGTTACAATTTTTAAAAATTAGAAAGGAGATATAATATATTACTGTAATTCTTAAAAGTAACTTTTAAAATGTACTTTACTTAAAAGTAAGATATACAAAATTTAACACTTATTTTGATAATTTGTACGGTTTATAATTAAGTTCATATGATAGTTTTAGCGTCAAAGTATTTTATTATTGCCTTTAATACATTGTTGTGTTGGTAAGAAGGGGGCTGGGTACGATGAGAAATTTATGATTGGGAATTGAGTCACAAATATTAAAAGTTTGAGAAGCGCTGCATTAAAAAGTGTATTAGGTATACACGACTGTGTTCAAAAACCGCACAGATAGGGATTCTGGCTCCTAATTTGCCCATGAAAATAGTGGACACACTAAAATATCGTCGACACCTTCTTGTGTTCTGCCAACTGTGTATCCGGGTGACAAGTTTTCATTTGCAAATTAGTGTATTCGTACTCGACCGCCGATGTGATGCTACGGATGTTCAGGCGTTTTTTTTTTTCATGTTTTGTGGTCCAATGCGGATGTTCCATTGCCCAATGTAAGCGTTGTTGGTGATGGTGTGCCGCCAGCGAAGGAACATTTGCAAGAAAACTAAGACCTATACGCAGCAGGGCACGCTGCACGGTTTCCTTAAGCACACCATCTGAATTTTCACTGTTATACTTGCTAGCTAAATTAACGTTGTATTCTTTAGGCATTGCAAACAATGCGTAGCACCTCCACGCTTCACTGAAAAAACTACGCCATAGATTAGAAACCACTGAACGGTCATTCATCATTTCACTATACATACTCCAATTTCAATAAGTACTTACTATGGTTGTAAATGGCTCAGCATATCCACTGCTTTTGAAAATGGTATTTTTAGGCACCAGGACAAAATCATTCTATCTTTATCGGAATCTGATAAATCAGGTTTTTTCCCCCATTTAATCATTTAAACACTTTATACCAGGAAAAACAAAGTATGGGCACTTTATATTTTCTGGCATTGTCCACGCGTGAACCGATATTTTGTTTTTAGCCAAACAGACTTCGATAGAGAACGGATAGTCATAATGTAATGGCTATTAGTGTCTATAGGATTGAACATGATTATTGCAGCTTTTTATTTACTTTAATGTTCCTTACAATTGTATAAAGATAATTTCCTTTTAAAGTGTTATTATTAGTTCGTTATCAAATGAGGTTCAAAATCTGTGTAGTAATATTATATTGAACAACTCCCAAGATTTATTCCATTTATCTCAAATAATCGTATAAAATTAAATACTGTGACTCGGTGCAATATTATATAATCTGTATTTAGTTCTTCAAGTGATAATGCAACAATTTATATAAATTAATATTAAAATTTAGTTTTCGATTTCATGTCAATATATAATATAGAGCAAAAAATGCATCGAAATGACTTGAATGAGTAATATTTGCTGTTAAGTTGAAATATATATATATATATATATATATATATATATTAATCCCCATTAATTTAATCTTTATAACAATTATATTTGGTCCATTTCTACCCGCCTAACGGAAATCCTTTGAACTACATCTATTCACCCACCCAAATCATGTGATTTGAGCTTCCTTTAAATACCGAGGTTTCTGGAAATTCTCCCTTTTCTGTGCTTTGCCCTTAGTCATGTAGGCGGCTGCAGCGCGTAGCGTCTTAGTTTTCTTTGTTCTGTATTGTGTCATCCATTTCCTTTTTATTTTTTAAGATGTGTATGTCTGTGTGACTCAAGATTTGCAATAAATAGATTTCCTGCCATAAAGAACTGCCTTGTCAATATTATTTTTATATGCAACTTCAACCATCAAAATCAAAATGATGATCCAGATAGAGAAATAAATGCCTTACCACACCCGCCACGCTTTTGTATATATATATATATATATGTAATGACTTCTTCTAACTCTCCTTAACTGTACCCCGTGAAATTATTTCCTAGTTCTTTCGCCTAAGACTCTTATAATCTTAATCTAATTGTACGAGCACATAATCTTAATCTAATTGCACGCGCGCATAATCTTAATCTTAATGTAATTCCTCCCGTGCATTTGCAGCCAATCACGACTCCTGTTATTAAAGAGCCGTACGACCTTCTCACCGCCAGTATAAAACTCTGAACACACGGTTACGCGCGCTTCTTCTCTCTTGTCATCATGTAGCGTGTTGCAGCTAGTATTTGTGTGTATCGTCCTTTGCTTTATGTGTTCAAGATGTGAAATAAAAAGTTTAATTAACCACAAGAATGCAACTGCAAGCTCATTTTAAAGAATCCATTCCAACGAATTTCCAGTACAATATGGTCGTATTACATATATATATATATATATATATATATTTAATTCCATAGATATTGGGGACATGGTTAAAATTCTCAAAATAGCCTATAGCAAATATTCTCTGAATAAACTAATTAAGTATGATAAATATCTTTATCTTATTCATCTAGTACTAAATGAAAATTATATTTTTCCCAATAACTCTTATTATCAGCAAATTAAAGGTCTTCCACAAGGAGGGTCTGCTAGTCACTGTTTAGCCAATATTTATTTGCACTTTTATGAATATGATACCATTAGTTTCGATTCTTGTTACTTGTTTAGATACATAGATGACTTAGTCATCTTTAGTAATATAGTAAATTATGTTCCTAGTTTTAAATATTATCCCCAATATCTGAAATTATTAAAAACTAATTATAATAATGACTCTGCAAACTTTTTAGACCAACAATTAATTGTTAAGAATAATATACTAATTAGTAATATTTTTGATAAAAGAGACTCTTTTGATTTTAACATTATTAAAATACCTTTTTGGGGAAGTAACTTACATCTATCTATTTTTAAAAATATTATCTTAAATTTTATAAAAGGAAACAACGATTTAGTCACAGATAATGATGTTAAACTAAATAATTATAAGCTATTCTGCAATAATTGCTTGGAATACAACTATCCAAGTAAATTCATTTTTAAATATATTTCTAAGTTATCTCTCTAATTCTCCTTTTTAATGTTTAAGTATAGTTCTTTGTTTTTTCTCCTTCTGTTTTTTGTTATTTTCAATATGTTTTTGTTTGCTTAGTTTTATTACAATAAAACTATCCAGGTGGCGCCACTAATTTTTGTTTCTGGCTTTCCCAATTTAACACCTCATTTTTAACGGTCATTTAGCGTGGTTGCTCTTGTACGTACAGATCTTTTTTCCGCTCTCTTGTTGATTGCATTTTTTCATGTAAGTTTTTGCTTTATCTTTCCTTTTTAAAATTATTTTTATTTTTATCTTGTTAAAATTCATTTCCTTTCATATTTTCTATTATTTTTTTATTATTTTTTTTTATTTTTCTGTTGATTGCAAATTACACGTGGTTGGTTTTAGACCTAACTTTTCAATATGGTTATATTTTGCTATTATGTCGAAAACTTCTGCTGTACGGGGAAGGTTGGATCGATAAAATATATTTAACCCTAATTTTGCTGGTCCTAATTCAGCAACAGCTTTAAAAAACATAATAGTTCTTCATTTTAGTCCACTGACTCTTCTGGTTACTTACATTTTAAAGTTCTAATTCTGTTTCATGTTTTACAAACGTTTAGTTAATTCTTGTATAATATACTTTTCAATCATTTTTTAAAGTTGTGTTTCTTGAAATCTGGTTTAAATCTTCTAGCTTTGTTAGTGATATAATTTAGTATTATCAATTTTATTATGCTATGTATTTTTTTCATTTTATGATACTATATATATATCAGTATTACATTCAATGAAATGCATATCAGTTATTAAAACTCTTGATTTTGTAGGAATAATAATAAATATTTTAACATTAAGCGTATAATATGTTTAAACAATAATAGGGGCTTTCATCCTATCATTTGTATTTTGATACTTATTCAAATTATATTGCAGCTTAAGAGTTAATTTTGATCATTAAATAATAAATCATGATTTCCATATTTTCATTGCAACTGAAAGAACCTAGCAAACATAATATGAATTTAATAATACTGCTGTTTTAGTGTTTGTACATACCATTTGTACATATGAACGTAGTTGAATAATTTTCTATAATATAAAAGTGATAGATTTTGAAACATTTAAATATCCACTAAATAAAAAACATCCTCTAACATAACTTCCAACAGCTTCATAAACAAAATTTTCATTACCAATAATATTCCAATTTAATGGACTTGATTCATCTGACGTCATTATCACATGACAATACGCACAACAAATTCCCACGTGTTTCATTCGTGTTTGATTCGACTTAGTATTTTGGTGGCATTTTCGGATTTGATTGTATTATCATATAACAAAATAAAATACTGTAGCGTATTAAATTGTCATAATGAAAAAAAAAATCTGATTGTAAGACGAAAAGTTTATTTTGGTTTCGGCTGAGAAATCCATATTTATTAAAATAAAAATGCCTCTGTCGACTCCGACGTGCGACTGGAGTTTACTTCTTAAGTACGGTTGTCTTTGAATATATAGTAGGGTAAATAAACGCATCTCATAATACTGAAACCATGCATGTATTTTCTTTATTCTATTCACATTTTTCATACTGATTAGGTAAAATAATATGTATATGAAATAATATAAGTCAATATTATGTTACATAAATTTATGTTACTCATAGTACAGGAGTACATTGTTAAAAAAGTTGATTTACTTCAATATTAATATTACTTTGAGTATTAATTAAATTAATACTCTCGCCATTAATTATCACTATAACAAGAGACTTGTGCAACTAAAGTATGATACGTGACTGTCGAGAAATACGTAATATACAAATCGTGAACATCTCACATCAATGGTTGTTACTATATCTAGTCGTCCCTAATAATGCTTTACCAGAAACAAAATCAAACTAGGCTTTGATTTTAAAAATTGAACTAGTCCCAATCTTTCATCTTTTTCAAATTCAATATTGATATCACCACCAAGCATAAGTGGAAGTACATGATACTGTTTCCCCAGTAGTTTAGAACCACCTTCTGTATATGCTAATAATTTCTCGTGGATATAATCTATAATGTCAGTAACATTCTGATTGACAGAAATATAAACTGTGACGACAACAATGGGTTTACTTTTAGGTAAAGTGCATCTCACGGCACATATATCTCCCAAATTAGATTTAGTTTGATTAAAGTACTGGGTACGTTTCTTCTCCCAAAATCATCGTGATTGCCAATAATCTTATATTGTGAATTACACACGTTTTGATAGATGGAGACCCCGTCCCCACAATTAATACTTGGTCGTCTATACTGTCTTATGCGTTAAAATTTCAATTTCAACTAATTCCTCATTGCAAAGCCATGTTTCTGATAGCATCAAAATGTGTGCTTTTTGCGCAATATTACTACGGAGATTCCGTGCATGTGCCCGGAGACTGGCGGTTGAGATAAAAGATAATCATATCCTCTCCATCCATTTTAGAGATCATAATTTGATCAATTGTAGTAAGATGAACAGTAGAAATCCTGGTAATGACCTCTGTCCGAAGCTGTTACGGACTTATGAAGATACCGCTAAAAAAGGAATATTCTAAAGGAGTAGGTTGGTTGTGTTATTGAAACAAGTTTATTTTTGATAATCATTTTTCGTTACTTTGCTATTCAACGACCAAAACAGTATTAAATACATACAGCCAAATGTCATGAGTTTCTGTTGTTATAGACACCTTCTTTGTCTAAAGAGCTATGGCATGAATTGTCGCTTGGCTCGAAAACGGGTTTTCGACGCCGATTACGCTAAAAAAAGAAACGCTAGTAAGTGTAGTTTGCGAATTTTTTTAAGTTTTAGTTTTTTAAGGGCTTAATTTTTAAAATATACTCTTCAAATTTCCCTCACAGATAACAAATAACGGGAATTTTTAAGCAAAATATATAAGAAAAAATCTAATTAAATGATTTTTTGTAAAAAGTGTATTAGATGTGTGAAAAACACATTTTTTTTTATATCCGTGATTTTATGTAATTTTTTCAATCTTTGAACAAAATATGGATAATAATTTTTGACACTTGGAAAAGGTTTCGTGTGAATATGTTTATAAATAACGAAGTTATTCAAGGTTTAGTTAAAATTTTGAGTATTTCTTAAAAAATCGCAATTTTTTTTTATTATTTAATATTTTAAAACACTAATCGAAAAGAACTATACAGCTAAAAATTAGCTTTTTTCTTATATTGTTCATTATTTGATCGCGACATAAACATAGAAGTTATAAAACTAAAATGTATTTACGAATTATCGTAAGCTATTAGCAACTTTATTTAAAACGAACCACATGGTTGTCAATTTATCGCGTACGACACATAGGAAATCGTGTTTGTCAACTTAAAGAGTTATTAATTGAGTTGTCAATTGTTGCGATAATACTTAAGTACCAATAAAATTTGCTTGTTTTTTTCTCTTATATTAATTATTTATTTGTATTCTGTATTTTCACTGGTGTATTTCTTTTTATAGAATTTGTGGGATTTTATTCAATATCATGAAAATGTTTCCAATAGTACGTCAAGGTAGCTAAACAGGTTGCGATAAACAAAAGTTACAGGTTTTGTGGTCTGTAGTATATAGTATTCAGAATACTATTATCCCCTAAACGTAAGTACTAGGTATTTTTTTTTAAAAAAATCAGTTAGTGTGGTTAGCAAAAAGTAGTACTTTTCTGTTTCGCATGCGCAAATCTCGCTAAGAAGGCTTTTTTGGTGACTGTACACAGTACACCCATAACAATTTTTTAAAAAACGTTAGTTCACATTGGTTTTTCATCCATTTTCAATGTATTATATAAAAGACGTTACGGATAAGAAAAGACTACGGCTTGCTTTAAAAGGTTACCAGCTGGAATATTCCATTTGACGTATGGGGCGTAAATATGTTAGCAATAATACTTAAGTGCATTAGACGTTACTCAATTTGTAGTAAAATCAATTTGTTTGTAGTCAATCAATCATTAAAAATCAATGCAGCAAATTTTGACACTAATATAAATAAACAATTCATACATTTGTTTTCAACAATAATTGTTCACTTCTTTGCCCACTTATGGCTGTACGAGCCAAGTCAGATTTAAAAAAAATAATAATAAATAAGCTGAAATATAGTAAATGAAAAAATAAAAGTGTTGAACATATTATACATTCGAAAATAACTATTATTAAATTTTTAAGGGAATTACATAACTTTATATTTAGGTATTTGTAATTTACTATTTTTCGTTTTTAATTGCCTTTTTGTATTTACTTATAATTTTTTTAATAACTGTAAACATTATTCTTTTGTTAACTTTTAAAATTATACTTGTAAATCTGAAATAAATTCAATGAAACAAACAAACATTTTGTCATTAAAGTATTTTCTGCAAAATGCAGTACTAACGTATTATCGCAACCGCATTGGCAACATATGAAACGAAGCACATGGTTGCTAATTTAGCGTGTATGACACATGTGAAATCGAGGTTGGTGAGTTTTCTCGAATGTTGGCATTGTTGCGATAGTACGTAAGTACCCAAAACGCTTGGAAAATATTATTAGGCATAAAAGAATAAAAAATTTTGAAAAGTATGCATGTGTAACTAAATACAATTTTTATGAATTAGTTTTGCTTATCTTACAATTCAGCTGGTTTGCATGTTTTAGTACGAATTTCGCTTCAATTATCAATTTCACCTTTCATTCTAATTTTTTTTCCTTTCCATATATAATTACCGATTTCTTATTCAAATATAGTAAATTATTCATTTCGTAAACCTTAATATTAAGATGTAGAGATGCAACGTAGATCTATATGCTCGTGGTGCACCCACTTTTGTGGCTAAATGATCTACAACTTTGGCTAGTATGATCTTAAAGATCTTCCCATGAGAGGCTAAAATGTAAAGCAATTTCCGAGTTTCGTCTAGCTACTGAACATGACTGTCTCCTCAAAAACATTTTCATAGAATTCATGTTGCACAGGATTCTTTCTGAAAGCTCTGTGATATTTTAGAAGACATGGATACTGACCTCAATCAGGGCTGCCCCGTACTAAAGGGCTCCTCTTTGTGCGATCTTTATTTTCAAGATAGAGACTTATTGGATTCATAGACTTTTCTTGCCATTTTGTTATTTCCTGATTTTTTACTCTGTCTGTTTTTGTTTTTGTTTTTGTTCCCATCCCCTTATGTTGTAGTGAACCTTGACCATGGTAAATAAAAAATATTAAGATGTAAATAGGACATTTATGGTAATATATTGCTTTTTAAAAAAACTCTCTTTCACATATTTTTGTAGCTAAATGTATAGTATGCGGAAGGTAATTCAAGGAAGAGCATCTATGTAGAAGCTGCACATTTGACACAATACTTAACTTTATGAATTTATGTATTTAGCAGACAACCCCTTCCTGTGAAGAAGACTCAATTATCCTTTCGCTACTATTTGAACAAATAGAGAAGGGAGTGCACATCGATGTTAGCTTATGCAATAGACGGTATGAGGTTTCGTCTTTAACTTAGACATTTTTTCAGCTTTGTTTTCCTATCGTTAGTTCAGGGAAAAAATTACATTGGAGATTAAAAACGAGGATGGAAACAAAAAAGTGAATGAGAAGGGGAAAAAAAGGAAAGGAAAAAAATTAAAAGACCCAAAAAGGAGGATCGTAAAAATTCCCTTTTTTTCAGTCTGGCTTACTCAGGCCGGAAAACGTTGTGGAAAAACACAAAAAATCCATTACATCGACAATTAGTATGGTATAAGCCCAGTGGTTCCTGCTTTTCATTGCTTTTGGAAACAGAGTGCCGTGCTTCTACCTATCTCTCTGACGTACGAAACTGATGAAAAAAGAATTTTTTTTATCAAACATCCACAGTTTCTCGTTCTTTTTTCTCAATCAAGATTAATTCAGGAAAGGTCTTTAGATAATTAATAGTTATATGGGAAAAGAGGACTTCTTTGGGGTTTTGTTTGAGAAGTGAAAATGTTATCTTAGTTATTAGATTTCAGTCATTATTGTGTGCTTTTTTGCGTAATTAAATAGAAAGAACTTTAAGATATCGGGTTCAAGTGAAATAGTTTGATTATAGGAGAAGAAAGGAAATTCAGAGACAGTAGAAAAATGTTCGTATCCACTATGAAAGTCAATGAATAAAAAGAAAATTTGCTTTTCATTGATTTGATTAAGCTACGAGGATATATTTCTTTTAAAAGTATTGATTATATCTAGTTACAGTTAAATAAATGTTTTTGTTATAGAATCCGTCGGAATGGAATTTATTTTTATTTAATTGCATTAAGATTTATTTTTATTGAAATATTAGCTTAAAGAATATTTGTTTGTATTTCTGTCATGTCTATTTCTTTATAAAGTTTGAATAACCGTTACAGTAATAATAATAAAATCTGGAGTTAATGTGTGTATTTAATGAAATTATTACACAGAGTTTTATAAAAAATGTTTCTCACAAGTATTAGCTTTACAAATGTAATCTTAAATTAATTTTCTTTCAGGTTAGTTTTACAAATTTAATTGAAAAAAAACATGTTTGCTTGTTTTAGTTCAATAATAAAATTATCCTAAAATTGAAACTTATTAATATACGTTATTCACAAATTTCGTTGAAGAAATAACTTAATTTCATTCAAATTGAATGTTCTAGGAAGTACAGTCAAACCTCCATATTGCGAAATTTTCTGTATAGTAACTTTTTCCTTGAATTAAGAACCCCATTTCACAATTTTCTCGTCAATAACCTCCCAATAGCGAAGTGCATTTTACATATAAATAACTTTTTTTTCTCTCGCATGTGATTAAATCCCCCCCCCTATTTTTAAAGTATTTCTGAACATTTCAAGTTCTCTATTTTAACACAATTTATGGTGGTCATAAATCTGGAACTGGTATAATTAGGTGCCTAACTCGCCCAGAACTGCAGAACTCCGGGCTTTTCATCCAAGAAGTGTAAACTTTCCAGTTCACAGGAAACATCTTCCATATCCCCCTCCACCCTCAGTGGAATTGACTTGTGTCTCCGTGTTTTTGAACTAGTCTCCATTCATTTGTAGTGTAGTGCACCGGGAACTTCGTTTCTAGTATCTCGAAGATGTCAAAACGTAAGTGTTACAGCATCAGAGATAATGCTGCCTAAAAAAATAATTCTCCAGGAAGTGGGTAAGGGAGTCAAGAAAATTTCTCCTTACAGTTTTTTTTTTTCTTTTTTTATAGGTAAGATATATGAAATGAATATATATTAATTTACAAACAGGTGTGAATAAATACTTTTTTTTAATGTATAGTGTTTGAATTTAAAATTTGTTTTATGTGGTTTATTATAAAAATTGAAAGATGAACCTCTATATAACGAATTTTCCATACAACGAACTTTTTTTCGGGATTTAGCGACTTCGCTATATAGAGGTCCAACTGCATTACAATTAAGAATTTTTTACAACACTTTGGAAAAAGTAAACTATTTTCAGTATTATTATATACAAATATTACGATTGCTAAAACAAGTTTTCTTCGCCCTCGTATCAGTTTTAATATATTTCTTAAACATTAATATTAATTATACTATAAATACTATATAGCCATATTCTACGATCCTGCACTGTAAGCAGTAATTTTAAGAATTTGGTGCTTTTTTCGTAATCATACATGGATTTTCTTCGTAAAGCAAAAATCAAATAATATGCAAATTCGGATAAGTAAATAAAGGATAAATTTTAAAAGCTTTGCTATTTTGGAGCATTATTTATTTGCACGCAAATGAATAATAAGATTTTATGCGATATAGTCTGTTACTCAAACTGAAAAACTTAAAATAAAATATATTAATAACTTTACATTTATTAACATATTAATTTGCTATGAATTGCGTAAATTGTAAATTACACTGCTGTATAATACAAAAAGAAAAAAAAAATAATATAGCAGTTCAAATTTTTTTAAAGAAAATCTTTGTAATCCTTCAGAAAAACATGACCTGATTTTCATAATTTTAATTATCTTAATATTAATATTCATAATTTTGATTATCGTATCAACTTAAGTTTAACTTAATATAATACAGATATTCTTAGGCAGGTGAAAGAGAGTGATTAACGAGGCACACTTAATTAAATTTATATTTTGAAAATAAATAAATTTAAACTTAAAAAGAATGATTTTGTTTATTATTGATAACAAATATTTTAAATAAATTATTATGAACAGTAAAATATATTATTAATCTTTATTAACAGTTTTGTTTTTATGAGGATTTAGTTTAATTTTTTTTTTGATGCCGGGAAAAAAATATAGTAATAGTAGGTAACATAAATATTATAACACAAATATTACGATGGAAAAAGTAATTTATTATTTCTTAAAAAAATTGGTTAAAGTAATATTTTTGATTAAGTAAATCTCAAACATTCCATGTACATATTCAGGTATTTTGGGTACTTTTTCATTCCCCCGGCGCTGACGATAAAGTCGCCAAAATGGTACAACCTACGCCAAACGTAATATTCTCGCTAATAAACTTTTACTGACACATTTTTAAAACTTGTCGTGGTCTTCTCTAAAAGGTAAAGTCTTTTTCCTAAATTTGTCAAAAATAAATGATAAACCAATAAAAATTTCCCCTTTGTCTAAAACTGTTGCTGTGTATACTGTGTGCTGTCACCAATAAAGTCTGCTTCGCGATATTTTCAAAATGGAAAAGTACCGGGTTTTGTTAATGGCATTTTTTAAAGAAACCCTTGGCACATCTTAATATATAAAAGAAATCATTCAAAAATCATTTTGATGTAGGTACAACGGTAACTGTAATGTGAACTTACTATTAAATCATAAAAAGCTTTCACTTAGCTAAGCATCGAAGGAGAAAAATTATTGAAGCAAAGACCTAGAAATGAAAGGCGTACTTTTTAAAATATTTGCAATCAATTAAGTTTATGCACGGTGGAAATTTACATAATGCAATGAATGCATTTTGCTTTTGAACGGAGAGTAGAAATTAACTTTACATTAATGAATGTTAGGTCAGGAATCATTCATTTCTTTTACTTTTATTTAAATTTGAATAAACATAAATGCGGATTACGGCGACTGAATGTTATTTCAAAACTTGAAAATAATTGTTTTTACAATGATACGTTTTTTAAAAGGAACTTTCACCCACTTCTAGCAATTATGTATCAGAAAATTGTAAGAAAAATGTAGATACTGCAAGAAAAGTGGTATTTAGGTAATGATTTTGAATTTTTATGTAGCTTAAAGATGAACTTAGATTCAATTTGGTTTGTTCTTATCGAGCAAAAGTTAAAAACAAATAATTGAAATATGGAATGAAAAATCAGGTGCCTGTTGTTCTAGTTATTTTGCATTACTGAGAATTCATTAAAATAAAGAAGGGAAGAGTTTCTTAATTTTCTGAACCTTACACCAATTAATTTTAAGAACATTTTAAGAGTTGTTAGTTAATTTGTTGCTTGGAGAAATAATGTTAGTAAAATTATAAATTGTATTCAATTTTGAATGTAAAGTTCGGATTGTTTTTACTTCGTGTGGTCATAAAGCCATCGAATTTTGATTAAAGCTCCCTAAATGCTAAGGAAGTTCTAAAAATGATATTTTTATTTATTTAATCAATATATATTGATTAAATAAATGCTATTTCATACAATATATTGGGATATAAATGGAAACATTAAAAATATTATGTCATTCTATATTTAATCAGAATTTTTAAATGGATGGATAAATTTAAAATAAACTACTGAACTTTAAGTGAATGAATAGAACACGGGAATAATTTAAAATAATTTTAGATATATAACACCTTATTTCTCGACAATAGTTCAGATCTCTCATATTCGATACTTGTATTATTCGAAAGTATTTCTCAATGATTCAAGCATAACAATGAATAATACATTTTTAGAAAATTATCACAAATTAATTAACTTTTGGAAAAATATGTTTTTTTTTACTAAATATGTGAATAATATAAGAGTTACACGTTTGATTGAAATAATTTATGATTGACTTTCTGTAATACAACATAAGATAGCTTTCTTGAAGAAATGAAACATTAAAAATTATTGTGTCATTCTAAATTTAATCAAAATTTTTAAATGGACGGATAAATTTAAAATAAACTGATAAACTTTAAGTGAATGAATAGTACACGTGAATAATTTAAAATCATTTTAGATATATAACACACTATTTCTCGACAATATTCAGATTTATCTCACACATATTCGATGCTCATATTATTCTAAAGTATTTCTCAATGATTCAAGCATACCAATGAATAATACATAATTCGAAAATTATCACAAAGTAATTAACTTTCGGAAAACTATGGTTTTTTTACTAAATATGTGAATCATATCAGAGTTACACGTTTGATTGAAACCATTTATCATTGACTTTCTGTAACACAACATAAGAAAGATTTCTTGAAGTGTTAAATGAGAGTAAACGTAACTCTTGAATTCTGAAGTGTCAGAAAAAAGGGAACATTTTAAGCAGCACTATTAAATATTTCCTTATTGTTAATCCAAAAAAAAAGCATTCAAAAATAAAATTTAATAAAATTTTGAATATAAAAAAAATATTTCTCCTCTTAACTGCTGCCAGCTTATATATCCGTCTCGCTCAACCGGTATGTTAAGTGCCCCTGACGTTTGTATACGTCTATCTCAACTAGCACGTTTAGTGTTCCGGAGGTTTTTATATGCCATCTCGAAATACGACTCTTTTCTTTTGCGCTACTATCAGTAAAACTATTCCGAAGGCTTTGGAATGCAATAAATGACCTTGACAGTTTGTGTGTGAATTTTACTAATTTCAGAGAAAATTGCGCTTGTTTGTGCCCTTTATCCCCCCCCCCCAATTCCACGCATACCCACGCCTACATGATAAACGTTGACAATGGGAATTATCAATAGTTTAGGGGATAATTTTTTTTCTCTCGGAATAATCGGTAGAACAAACTTACATCATATAGTACGTCTTCTAAAGTCACTTTTTAAATTAAAATATCTACACTTAATTTTTAAAGGGGCTGACCTAGTATCATTTAAAATGTTTTTGAGTGATGACTTTTCAAATATTCTAGAGCAATTATTTGACCATTATATAAAAATAATCCTTATATTAACCTTAAATATTAACAATTTGCGTGAATAAAACATAATTTCGTCTCGTTTTTATGTATACTGTTTTAAAATATTAGTGAGATAAGTTCATTAAAGTTATATATTTAACTGTTTAAATTTCGTAACACAGAAGAGAAAATGGATTCCAAATATAATCTTGCATATTACACTTTAGATGACTTATAGATGTAATTAATACTTGATTACATCGTTCTGCCAAGCCATCGGAAGGTAAATGATAATTGGACGTAGTTTCTGAATTTATCAGGGTACTAGCATTTGATCAATGGTTGATAATGAAATCATTAGGAAATATGTATACCGTAAAGTAATTGTACAACGGCAATATATATACATATATGATATTTAGACACACTAGAGAGAGATGGAAACCGATAAGCATTATATGTTATTAGCAGAATATTATAATGGTATTTATAAATTTTGAATAAATATTTGGAAGGAAGTATTTGTGATTATGTGTGGTTGTACAGCATCTTTAAAAGGATTCAAATGCTTTACTTTAGGAAATATGGCTGAATTAATGAAAAAAAAAAGAAATACATTTCAAAAATTTTAATTAAATTTTAAATTAGCATGTACAACTGCTTATCGATATTCTTATTTATGTTTATAATTTTTTTTTCTAAATTAGATTTATTTCTTCTTAACACCACATCTTATGAGAAATTATATCAGTATAAGCATTTGTAAAATAAGCTTTTAATTTATTTCGATCAAGTTTCTAATGCAATATAAAAATATATTTGATTGTCGCATAAGTATGTTCGTTTTGTATATAAACTTTCTTGCACATACATGGATATACGCTTATAAATTAATATTGCTGCATTCAAGAAAATTAGTTCCATTATTCTTAAGTAACAAATACTCTTATTTTACCATAATAGTATTTTTGAATTTCAGTCATGTTTGTCTTTAAACATTTTCCGCAGCAAAATGCATTGTTTCGTCAAAACTTGCTTAAAAAAAGGATCCTTTTTGATCCGTTTGTACACACAAATAAATATTGTACTCCATTTTTGATTATAAATTATTTACTAAATTCGTTTGCTGAATATACATTAGCATTTAGAACAATATTGTCACATCTTTGTAGTTAGATATTAAGCAAATAATGTTACAAAAATTTAAGTAAATTCTTACTTTGAATGAATAAATAGAAAGCATTTTATTAACGATTTAAAATTTGAACAATATATAAGGAGAGAGTGAACTAATAGTAAGAATTGAAAAAAATGGTTGATTTGTAGTTTACAATGAATTCAAATTTGTTATTTTAATATTTAAGATGAGAAACAGTATTAATTTTCTCGTTCTTTGCAATATGTTATATAATACACTGAAATAACGTTGTATCATTCATTGTTATAATCACTTAGAAATTAATTAATAAGCCTTATGAAATATCATTATTATTAAAAAATTCGATACCAAATAAAATTGTTATAATTCTATTCTTTATACGATTAATTATAAAATTGTTATAATTCTATTCTTTATTCGATTAATTATAAAATTGTTATAATTCCATACTATACGGAGATAATTTTTATTTGTATTTCGTATTAAAATTTACTTATAGTAACTAATGGGACATTTTTTTGCCCATTTCAAATTCATTTAGAAAAAGTATACAACACTCTTATAAATATAATGTATTTCTTGTTTAACTTACTGAACAATTAGTTTTCACTTACCAATGCATAGTAAATAACAAGAAACATTAATATTCAATTTCAGTCTTCTGAAGAAATATACTTATGCATTTTTCAATCTATAAAGATATATGTGTCTGCCTATTCAAAAACTCCCCAGTCGACTTGAAAATTTTTATCAAAGAAATCGCTCACTGCCTACCCTTACCCTAGAAAAGTTTTAGATTTAATATGAATTCCTTAAGCGTTGGAAGAATGTTTCGAAACTTTTCCTTAACCTTTTTTATATCTCCTAAACTGGACATATTTTTAGGCGGCTGAATACTGAAAGGGGAGAAAAAAAGATTTATATGGTGCGAATATATTGGACTTTCAAGTTATTTTGTTTGGAAAGCAGTTTTATATAGAATCGGACATAAGAAATACATAAATGTTGGCTTAATATTGTTAATGTTTAATAGCTTAAAACAACTATGGAATAATGCAAAATGCAAACATGGCAAAATGAAGTTATATATGGATAGCATTAAGGGACTAATTGCAATACTAGAAAAAATGAGATTTTTGTGAACATATACAGATGAATTTTACATAAATAGTATTTTAAACAAATAAACTAATATCTGAAGTTCGATGTAAGCTTCATTCTGCTATCTGAAAGTATTTGTATAAAACTCTTAAAACTGCTAGAAATCAAAGAGATGATACTTTACAACATAACACTTATAAAAGGAATCATTGACCTTTCGAAGTAATGATACACATTTAAAATTATGTAACATACATTGAAATCTATTTATAAGAAAATGTGGAGAATTTATTCAACAAATTGAATAATCTTAAGGCAAATTATTTTGTTTTCAAAATGCAGTAACGATTACGAATATTTAGAAAAAAAATAAAGAGTTTAGTGTTATAATTTTATACTAAATAATTAAACGGGTATTTTTAATTACATATTTAATGAGATATTTTAAAGCGGATAATTGTTTCTTTACAAAGCATGTCATTTCTATGTTATTGTAAAATTAAAATATTAATTTGTAATGTGCAAAATATATGTTTGTTATGTAAATGTATTCCTCTCTCATTAGCCACTGATCTTAGGTTTCATTTATGCTAAGCTCCTATCTAAACTATTGAATAACACACAATGTATCCCATTGTTTTATAAAATGCGTATTTCAAAAAATAAACATCAATGGTTATTGAAAAAATTATAAAGTATTAAATTAAAATATAATATAGTGTTCTCATGTATAAAAAAACAGAAATATTAAAAAATATTTGATTATAAAATTATTAAAAAATAAAATAGTCCAAGAAGCTATTCAAAATATTAAAATACTTGCAAAATTTGCAATTAGTAAGTATCGAAAATATCGTCTTTCTTGAGCTACTGCGTGTTTGAAAGTCAACTTTTGTTATTTGGAAGTTAAAAGTTGGACTCCGAAAAGAAACACGTTGCAATAGTAACTCTACGAAATAAGCAATTAAATCAGTAAACGACTGTCGGAAGAAAAATTGTGCTTTCGAAATTGTTGTGAAATTGTGTTAATTGTCTAAAGATGTTCTAAAAAGAAGCTTTTTAAAATAATATTTTAAATAGTGGCCGTAAATGAGTCATCTTACTAAGAATAATCAGAATGATGAAATATTTCATGAACCAGAGATTCATATATAGAAACTGTCTGAAATAAATAGTGGATGCTTAAACATCTACACCCTAAGAAAATTCCATGAACTTCAATCATATGTGCAAAAAACAAAACCACTACCTACTTAAGAGCAGCGAAAGACAAGAATGCGGTGGTGCAAAATTAGATTACAATGTGACATTTATAATTGGAATAGCATGCTTTATTAACTATCAATCAATATTTAACAAGACCTGCTTTCAAGATATTCATGGTCTTCAAGATATCTATGTTATGTATTGTAATCTAGAACATTTCACCGAAAAGGTCAGTTTTCCTACTTCTATCACGATTTTGTGATGTATGGGTTCTTTGGAAAGCTATGTATTTTGGCAGGAATGATAAATTACGAAGAACCCAGGGCATTTTTTATTCAGTATACTTGAACAATTTTTGATTCATTCAATGAAAGATACATTTGCCTAGGGGAGTGTACCTTCCATCAAAACTCTATATGTTAGCACTCGTCAAAAAGTCAGCATTACCTTACTCAAATCCATAAAATCAAATTTTTTCCAACACATTTGTATTCTTTCAATAATATGAGGTATTAATGAACAAAAATCTGTATTTAATTCTTAAATACAAAATAATGATATTATGGAATGGGATAAATCCATTTGGACAGCAATCAGCACTGATGACTGCAAAATATTTGTGCATAGCAGGTAGTGTACATGGCATTTATTTAGGTCAAGAGAGATGCCACTAAATGTCAACTATTCATGAAATATTTCGTTTAAATCATTCAATTTTTTGTATATAATTCAATTTTTTTGGATCCATGAGAAAGTTATTCTATTAATTATTTTTAAAAAAAATCCCTGTGTGTGTGTAAAACCTTTTTACTAACACTCAATATTTTTTAACATTATGGTTATCTACACATATGTAGAATATGCTACATCACTTAAAACTCCCAAATAATCAGTTGATTATTAACTATTACTCTTTCTCTATCTTTTCATTACTCTGATATTTTGAATTCAAGATTTTCTAACTACTCATTAATCACTTTCGCTTTAGAAAACAGAAACTACACTTTCCAAAGGAATAGAATTAGTATTACAAGTAACGTACTTTACAATGGATTTCATATTTTAAATTAAATAACATGGGACATCGAAAGTTTGTTACTTTGTTTTTACTACAAACGCGTATTTTAAGCAAATGATTTATATTTTTAAGCATAGAGTGCATGTGATTATGAAATAATATTTTTGCTGCATTTATATAAAAGGAATAATTTTTTTTCAATAGATACATCTTAAAATTGTCACGAATCGATGCATTATATTTAATGTAAAAATAGTTTGAATTTTATTTATTTTTTGCCTTCTCAAAAATATTTTATTCAACAGGTTTCAATCCCAAATGTAAACTGTAATGATTTTTCTCTCAGTTACCATCACTTTTGAGTCATTAAATTATTATTGTTGACTTACTGAATTTTTGTGTCTTTTTTATTGAATATTAATGCTATGAAGTTATGTTTAGTATTTATATGGCATGGACACTGTAACAGTAGCGTTTTTATAGTGTGCATTTACTTTAAGTAACAAAACACAAAATACGTCTTACTTTTATATGAGCAAAAATATTTTAAAATTCCTTGGCAGCATTTAATTCAAGAAAATAATAAATTTAAGTAAACCTTTCACGGTCTGCAACAAATTAAATAACACAAAAGCGTACTAACTTTTTCATTTCAGATCGTTAAAATAAATGGAAAAAAAGTAGAACAAACCTTTTCCTAATCCCTTCCACTATTTCTCTCCGTTCTGTACCGTACTTAATCGTATTTATGGTTAGAAAAATAGGCGAGGAAGCCGTCAGCTATCAGAGCCCAGACGGTATTATAAAACCCATCTGAAAAAGAACATGCCTCGAAACAACCTGGAGTTTAATGATCAAAGAAAGAGGAAGGAGCACGGGAAAGCGAAAGAGTAATCGAAATTTGTCATTTTGATGGATATTAGGCAAAATTCAGCCCACTAATGGCTTAACTGCCTCAAGCACCCAAGCGCCGAAGGAAGCCGACGGTTTATCAACTGTTTTCTGCCTCATATCACCCACAGTCACTTAGAAAGGGACTGGAATAAATGTTGCAAGTTTAAGTTGGAGGTTATCATAGTGAAATTCTCGCAGCACCCCATTTACTGCTACTTAATAAGGAGTGAAGCGATCACTGTCCGGGAAATAAGTATGTAAAAGAAATTCGACAAGACTAAGCCATTATGTTTGAATAGTGTGTAACTCAGTCTTTTATACGAGAATTTCATTCCCCTTCTACCTCACGGATAAGACCATCTTTCTTTTGACAACTCTAAAAATTAAAATGTAAGCAGATTTGATGCAATATTTTTCTACCCTCCTTATTTTTGTTATGTTTTTAAAATTTTATTACTATCTCTAACGTAATTACTTGCATTATAAAATTTAATATTAGAATGAAGGAAAGGATAAATCTATAAAATTCATTTGTGTTTTTAGAGGAAATTAATGGCAATTTTGACTCAAGAGAACACTCTTCCCCCCCCACATATATATATATATGTATATATTAATTGTCTTGCTACTTCTGATTACAAAACCATAATACAACAATAGGATCTCAAAGTCAGCAAGCATATTAGTGGTTTTGCTGTGAAGATTCTGTTTTAACACTCTTCACACAGTTTATATTTTTTCCACACCCTTCTTAAAAATCTTACACATTGAAAAATTTCTACATTTTTGACAACCAACCAAATTTCTACACTTTTGACAACCAACCAAATTTCTACATTTTTGACAACCAACCAAGTTATAGCCTACCAAATTTGATTGTCATCTTTCTTGGCTTCTATCCTTACAAGCTGGTTTAAAGGATGCAGTTAAGTGTAATTTAGATTTTCATCACAACGTATAATAGCTTTCCATTGGTTTCAAGACCGTGGGATCTCCTGGAAAAAGCTCTGTGAGCAGAAGTCTTGAAAAATCTTTTTTGAAGAATCCTTTTATTAGGTAATTCTTTTAAAACTTTTTTGCTTAAACACACACATTTAAGGAGATTTTTTTGCTAAATAGTAGACAGTTGTTCTTTCATACTTTCTGTGATATTTTTTATACTTTGGATTTTTTATACTTTGGATTTTTTATACTTTGGATTTTTTATGCTTGGAATTTTTTATACTTGGAATTTTTATACTTTAAATTTCTATTTATTTTATTTTGTTTTTTTTTCTACTCAGTTGCAAAGGGGAAAGGTTGGCGCCTTCAAACTAGTTTAACCCCACTTATTCGGTCCTAGGTCCGAAATTGCTTTTTGACTCGCTAGGTTCTAATTTATATTTCATTAGTTTTGATCTTCATGTTTTTATTAAGTATTTCCTGTTATGTTCTTTATTTTCTTTAATATATTTTATAAATTTCTTCCAAATATATCTATATATATAAAGGAGAAATGCGACTGACTGACTGACAGACTGACTGACTAATCACGATATCTCCGGAACTATTCAACCTACAGATTTGAAATTTGGTAGGCATGTTCCTTTTATGGAGTAGAGATCAGCTAAGAACGGATTTTTTTTTTTTTGCGAAATTCGAATCGCAAGGGGCGTTATAAATAATTGTTTCCATTTTTAAACTACTCGACGTACAATCTTGAAATTAGGTAAAGAGATTCCTTTCATAGAGTAGAGATCCGCTACAAAATAAGTTTGGTGAAAATCGACCCCCCCCCAGTGACATTGCGGGGGCTTAGGGGCGTTATAGATAATTATTTCCATTTTTATACTATTAGATGCACAGTCTTTAAATTTGATAAATAGATTCTTTTCATAGAGTAAAGATCAGATACAAGATGGTTTTGGGAAAGTAATCCCCCAAGTAGCGTTGCTGGGGAGGGGAGGGTTAAGGGCGTATAGATAAATATTTTCGTTTTTAAACTACTTGACCCACCTGCTTGAAAATTGGTAGACATGTTTCTTTCATGGAGTAAATATCCACAACAAAATGGGTTTTGGGGAAATTGACCCCAAAGGGTGTTGCAGGGGGTTAAGGGGAGATATAAATAATTATTCCGATTTTTAAACTATTAGACGCACAGTGTTGAAATTTGGTAAGCAGATTCCTCTCATAGGATAGAGCTACGCCACAAAATGCGTTTCATGAAAATCGACCACCAAGTGGCGTTGAGAAACGTAAGGGAGCATATTTTTCAACACAATCGAATTCTTAATGCTAGGACTTAAATATCAAAATTTTATACATATATATAACCAACTAAAATTTATAAAACATCATGAAATACCCAGCGAAGCGGGCGCGTAACAGCTAGTATATATATATTTAAAATTTACTGGTATATGCTTAGGCATCAAAAAATATTTTTTTTCATTTAAGAATTGACATACTACACATGCAGAGTTTCTTATATAGATGTTGTTTTTATATGAAACCTACCTTATAACGAGGAATAGCCGTGGTTGATTTTTAGTGTGCCATTTATTTGAGTTTTACATGGAACAATATATTGAATTAAACTAGTTAGTTATTATAGAACTATGTTAATTCATACATAAACTATTTCTGTCGAATTTGAAGTTTTGTGTGAAGAATCATCCTGTTAAAATATTAACCATCTACCGTTATACAAAATTTGAAAGTTTAGAATAAGTGGACCTTGCGAAATGAATCTTCATGTATATATATATATATATATATATATATATATATACCACTTGGAGTTGTATAACATGCACATATTTTACGAGCACATAAGTTATAAAGATATGAAATTGCAATGCTCAATAATACTTTTTTCACAGGATTTGTAAACTATTTATAATTATAAGTTATTAATAGAATCTCTTATTGTATAATTAAATTCAGTGTTATTTGTTATTATTGTTACTAATGCAACCTGATCGGCAAAAGCCAGATCGAGGCCCAGTCATTCATCATTCAAAGGGCTAAGTGGCGCCTGTCGTTAGCAGTAGCTTTGGGCACCATGCAGATGACTGTACG
>BMAO01011076.1:0-15765 GCA_019973975.1 Trichonephila clavata | reverse complement strand
GGCCCACTGGCACCGTCGTTGATCCGCTCAGCCTCATTCATTCTTTAACGTTTCCCGCACTTCACTAATTCATGTGGTGTTTTATTGGTACCATTCAAAATTGCTCCTGAGAAGCCTTTTACAACTGTATACGATCTCCGTATTTGGATTTGGCTTTTTGACGCGTACAGGCAGACATTATATATTTTTGATAATATTGTTTTTATTTTAAGCCTTTATTGTATTCACTGTCCCTATTTTACATTAATGCTTTATATTGAATCTATTGATTTTGATGCGAGCTGAGGATTGAAACTAAAACGAAAGTCGTAGAGATTCCGGAGTCAAAAGTTATACTAAATGAAAATCTCGATATGCATCAAAATGGCGGCGCTTCCCCCTCTACTGCGTTCGTTGAGACAGTACCTTTAGCGTAATAATTTCTTTGATTCTTTAGCTATCCAGCGGTTTAATTGAATTTTGGATGGAGATGATAGATATATAGCTGCAAAACCAAACTGCATCCCCCGATTTTGTTATCATTCATTTTTTTAATTGCCCCCCCCCCCCCAGTATGGAAGCAATTTTAAAGACGTATTCGCGTCAAAAAAATCTTTTAAAGTTTGACCCAAGTCGCTAGCAATGAAGTCAACGTGACTGTATCTATAATTCTTAAATAATTAGTTAACTTTTAGATAATTAGTGTCAATCAATCAATTTTAATTTATTATAATTAAATCATTGTATTGTCACCCAAAACAATCGTGTGTAGAAAATCTTACCTCAAATGACCTCTTTAAAATGTGATGAAAAACCTTTTAAACTTTTGACTGTTTTATAGTTATTTAGAATTTCGTGCTTCAAGATGCTCATTTTTATTTTATATCTCACCTGACTGAGTGAACTTGTAAGAATTTTTTGACAATGGACAGCTCCTACTTTGTAAACAACATTGAAGCCAAATCGAATGACTTCAAATCCTACATCCGTTGTAATGTTAATGTATGGGAAAACATGGAAATACATCGAACACAGTTTTTTAAATTTCTATTGTAAGTTTTTGAACCTTCTGGATAGAGGATGATGTGTAGATTTCAGATTCAGGTTTTTTTTAAATTTATTTTTAATATCTTTTCTAAAATACCTTGATGATTTTGCGGTAATCGGAAAAAGGGAAGGGTATTAATGATTACAGCGCCTCCACAGTAAGCTTTACAGTAGAACTTGTCCATGAAACCTGTTTGTACATTTGTCTTTTTTATTTTATTATTTTTTAAAATTTTCTACTGCAACTTGCATTAAATAAATGCTTTCTGTGTAAAAATGCCATAAATAAGCCTATAAAAATTTTCACTTTTTCATTTTTTTTTGGTTTGTTGGAAAAGTTTGAGGTGGCACGCATAATATTTTTCATCAAATAGTGGCATTCTTTACAAAAAGGTTAGGCCCACCTGGTCTAAAATATTCCCAATAAATCATGACTACAGATTCAAAAGGCAACGACGCGCATGTCAGCTAAGCTCCCCATCTCAAAAACAGATCGCTTGCGAAAAACGTTTCATGTTATTCGAACCTACTGGAGATGTATATTAATTGCAGAATGTGTAGCCCAGAAAGTTAATCAAGAACAAAAAAGAACTTTCTTCTCTAAAAATAGAGTATGCAGCGACCCCTGCTTCTAGAAGTTGTGAGTAAAAAAAGATGTGAATAAAAACCTTAACGATTGACCCAATACGTATACCTTTTCCTCCCAATCGTCTAAGACAGTGATGCCCAATTCCCGGGTCGCGGACTGGTCTGTGGAACAAATGATACCGGGCTGCCCAATTAACATTATTTCTCTTTTATTAACGATTAGTTGTATAAAATTATTTGTTGTTATACTTTAAAATGATAAAAATAATTTTAAAAATTGCAAAGATTCAACGTTATTCACCACATTTATAAAATTAAATCTTCATATGTTGCTACTTAACGACTTCGTTAGTAATTCATGCATTATACTACACTCAAATAGGAGATGAATGAAATGCAAAATTAAAATAATTTGTTGTTTAATACTTTATTTCAACCCTCCAAAATAAAAAAGGAAGATTAATTTGACTGCATTGAATAGCTTAGAATGATATTGAACTAACGTATTAAAACAAAGCCACAGCAACACGTGGCCGGGTCAGCTAGTATATATATATAAAGCGAATTGACATGGAATGCAAGTTGATTTTCATAAAAAGTCAGTCAATTTATATATATATACATTACAAAAATATACAAAAAATAGTTATATACCTAAGATAACTATAGTCATGATAGAACAGAATTAGCCACAGAAATACTAAAGCAAACTCCTAGCCTTAGGAACTTGGAATGCAGGTTTAAACAAAGTTTTTCGGCCAGCCAACCTTCACCTGAATTTGCCAATATTCTGGGTCATAGGGAAAGCAATAAATTTCTAGAGAGGTTTAACTGTATTATAGATAAAACCATAATCTATTAATGTAAAACGATAATATTATAGCCTGTAATAATTACTAAAATATTTAAAATCAAAGTTAAACTATTAGAAGACTTACCACGTGAAACATATTCGCCGCTATGGACAACAACAGTATCGCATATAATTATTATGAATTGATAAAGTAGCATTATTACTATGTATACACATTTAAAAACTCTATATTTTATTTTAAAATTTATAGAAAATAAAAGTACCATCCAGACATATACAATTAATTTTTAATAAAATATAATATTATTAAATTACTTAGCTATAGGCGCTATCTATCTATAAACTGTACAACTAATAACTTTTTTTATTTAACTGTTATATAACTTTATATAAATTTAGGAGGGTAACTGTGTTCCATACAATGTTTAATAAAGTTATTAATATTTAAATATATATAAAATTTATCACACTAACTAACACCTTGTTACGATAAATATAATTGAAAATAATATTTCTATAAATTGATATAGTAAGGCACTTTAAGAATGTTAAAATTAAAATCATCTCTTTTATCATAAATATTGGTATGTAATTTATAGTCCATAATACACAATGATACATCCAAGTAATTAGTTTTAACAGGATTACTATTAATTTTAATTAGCTTTAAATATCCCGCATAAAAATTAATATTGGGGTTAAAATTATTATTTTTATTAAAAATAATTAGGTCATCTATGTATCTAAAAATATGTAATAATCATTATTAATAATATAATTATTTTCGTAAAAGTGTAAATATAAATTAGCCAAACTATTGCTAGCAGGGCCACCTTGAGGCAAACCTTTGGTTTGCTTGTACAGAGAACCATTAAAATTAATGTAGTTTTCTTTTGAAACTAAATTTATTAGAGTTCTAAATTTTTGTAAATTAATATTAAGGTTAAAATTTCTATGATTATCTAAAATTACCCTAATTATATCATTGATATTAATGGAATTAAAAAGATCTTCAAAGTCACAACTATGAACTGAATAAATATTTTTATTTTTAAAAAAATCTATAATTTCTTTACTATTTTTAATTATAGCTTTATTACATTGCTTATTGATGAATTATTGTATAATATTGTGCAGCATTTTACCTGCAGCAGTGATATAAGTTTTAAAACCATTTGTTACTGTTCAAAATTTAGCAGGATTTTTATGAAATTTAGGTGTTAAAAATAGATATGGAAACTTAATCTTATGAATGGAAGCACTCAATTTTCTATATATAGCAGTAATTCGATTATTAATTTATTTATCTGACAATTCCAATCTATTGAAAGATTCATTGTTTAAAAAATGCTCATTAATCATAGTATTATAAAAAAATACTTACAAATTATAGCATAATTACCAGGCATTTTATCTATGTAAACAATAATAAAATTCTTTTGTAAATCATAAATTTTCTGTTTTACATCTTTATAAGTAAGTACCAACTTTGAACGATAGTTGAATTTCATCAGGTCTTTTAAAATATTATACTTAAATTCATCAAATGCCCCTCTAAAGGCAAACCATATTTAACTGCAGATATTGTAATAAAATGATTTTTGATTTGATTTTTAACAGTGTTATTGTTGTTAGAAATTGTTAATCTAAAACTAGTGCCTTTACTCATATCTTTTAAAATTCTGTCCTTGATTATATTTAAATTGCCTGTGTTACTACATGTTTGTGATAGCTATCAATAAATTCATGATAGTTCTTACATTTACAGTCATCTATGTCAATAGAAGGTGAGCTATTATTGTAATTAAAGATAAACCTGCCCATCGTTTTATTATATCTAAAAGCCTTTTTAACAATTACATTTCTAACAGGAAAAAGTGACAAATGTCTATTAAATACACTAGAAAAATTAACTTTATCAAATGTATTATTTATGAATAATAAAGTGCAGTATTCTGTAGTAGGTTTATTAAATTTATCAATATTTATATTGAATTTATTAACTAAAAAATTATTAATGTCTTTAATGATGTGAACTGCATGACACACCTTAAAGCACTCATTATTTAAGATATGTATATATAAGATTATATATAGATATTATATATAAGATAAGATATTATATATATATTATATATAAGATTATATATATATATATATAAATTGGCGAATCTGTATTTAATTCAGAAGGAATATTTAAATACAATTAAAGTAAAATTACTGAATCAAAACAATCTAAAATGTAATCAATCAATATCCATACACCCCTCAATGGGCCGCGGTAAATTTATGAAACGTTGACCGGTCCGCGGCGATAAAATAAATTGGAAAGCTAGTTCTACGCAACCTGCAAGGGGTGCAAAAAGGTTTTAGAGGGAATTAATTGCTTTACTTGTCCATCCCTCTGATAGTCAAAATGGTGCATGGCTGTAGAAAGGCACCTTGGTAGTTCTGATAGAACAGGGGTGGGCAGACTTTTCCAGGATACGGGCTACTCCTAATTTTTTCAAGGTGTTGCGGTCCACCCAGTGTTAGTGGCGCACACAAGGGCGGCGGAGGTGTCCACGGGTCAGGACCATCCCTCATAGCACTTGATTTTTCCCCCGATTCATTACAGTCCCATGTATATAGTACGTAAAATAAAATTAAGTATTTGTTTTTAATAATTTTTATTAATTAATGTTAAATATTTATTCAGTATTTTTTTTTTCCTTTTTTTTGCTGTTTATTGTTCCCGACAATCGACAAAATCAAAAAAAAAAAAATTTTGTTTTGCGGCGTATCGAAGTACGAAACGAAAATGGTAGATCTGCAACCCTCGACCCCATCCCCCCTTAAAAAACTCTTGTATACACCTCTATCCAATATCATAGGGGTGGTGAGGTAATGAAAAGGTTATTATTATAACTTAATAATAATTACAGAATGTGTGTCTCTCTTATACCTACAAAACTAAAATAAAAAACACTTTTAGAACCGCGTTTAAAACAAACGCAAGATACAAACATAATAATAATAGCCACAAATACAATTATATCAAATGATGCATTTATTATGAAACAATTCAAAATACATTAAAAAATAAAACATTTTCATCTAATGTTAGTTTGCGTTGTTATAGTCAGTAAAATACTTAGTCTGTGTACTGTCAGCCAATATTGAATTTTCCGTATATAATTACTAAATGCTAAAATCTTCAGGCGGTCATCTCAAGATAACTTAGCGGTCCACTAGTCGATCGCGATCGACGTAATGTCCACCCTGGTAATAGAACATTTAAACCTGGAAAACAACAGCCTGCGCCACTAAAACCCGTGCTTTATAATAAAAGAAAATTGGTTGCTTTTATAAAATAAAGGTAGAATTCCTTCTATAATCTATTTTGCAAGTAATATTTTATTTGTAAGCAAACATTCTTTTCATCCGTTTTTTTACAATAAAAAATCCACTTTTGTTTTACAAAAAAGTTAAATATGTAGTTTTGCATCACACTGGGATCTAATGCAATCTATTTGTATTGATTTTCATCTTTCAACAGAATGCGCTTAACTGTAGTGTTCTGAAATGTTTTTTTGAATCTTAGAACCCTGGCAGTAACCAGATCGATTGCGTTATTCCTCGCATTGTTCTATGATTAGTTGTGGACGTAATTAATCATAGTCGCTTATTCAATTCATACAATAAGAAGTTCACAATCTCTCTCTATATATCTTGATCTAATTTCAATCGTTAATAAAATATGTTCTATAGCTCTCATTTGAACTGAAATTTACATACACGATTATTTTTGATGACAATAAATTACCCTGACCGCGTCTCCAAAAGCCCTCGAGTAGCTGAACAGTGCGACGCCGACGTTAATATTAACTCACTCACTTTACCTTCGGATTACATCAGAGTAGATTGAATTGAGACTTGACTTCTGGAGAGTCAACTGCTTAAGGGGTCTCAGGGGTGTTAAAAATGTTTCGAGAGCACAAAATGTGAACAATTTTCGACTAGAAATAATTCTTTGAGGTTAAAATGAAATAATTTGATTCTTTTACACATTTTTTATAAAGGAATAAAGCTTCAAAAAAGTATAAAATGTCTAAAATATAATCATAATTTTAAAAATAATAAGCACATAAATATAAGAAAAATTTTTGTAAGAAACAAATAGTAAGTTTTACGACGCGCATGATATTTTCTGAAATAATAATTTTAATTACTAGCAATAAGTTGATTTATAAAGTCAAATATATCCTTATTAGATGGTAGCGATTAGATATAAAAAGAATAAAAAATAATATTTTTAAAAAATAAAAAAAGTACATTTTTAAAATTTTTTCAAAAAATTTATTTTTTTTGAAATTTTTCAAAAAATTACAAATATGTAATACTATAAATAGCTAGGATTTAAAGATTATGATAGAGTTTATAATTCTGTAAAGTTTTATGCATCAAAGTATGATAGTTTTTGAAACGCAATGCGCGTAAGTGAAAAAAACACAAACTGAGAAAAAAGGCTTTAAAGTTTTAAATTGAATTTGAGAAAATAAATTTTAAAACTTACATGCTAAAATGCTCCAGGATCATAGGATATGCCTTCCTGTTGCTCAAACAGCTCAATTTCTGTACTCTTTTTAATTTTTTAAATCTCTGCGAGCTTCAAACGATGACGTTGAGCTCCTCTTTCTTGACGTAAAGATTCGACGATTGTCACGTTCAGCCAGGGACACACAAACATTTTTGTTAATTTTTAAGCCAAATTTCTCTAAAATAGTATTAAGTATTTGATTTCCATCATTAAAAATGCTGGTTGCTAGATTTGCAGCAATCTCTGCAATCTGAAGGCTAGAATCAATCGTCTTCGGACAAAACTTCCAGATTAATGAATTTAAACTTTCATTAGGATTCTGTGTCTTACCTCCTAAGCATTTCTTCAGGAGTGCCAGATGAGATAAGTCTGCAAATACAGGCTTAATTACATCTTGAACAGCTTTCGCAACTGAGGGTTTGTGTTTATAATTTTGTAAATTATTATTAATTGCGGCATTATACTTACACTATGTATTTGGATTTGTACGACAAAATCAGTGCATCGGTTCATCATCGGTGCTGCAAGAATGACCCCGAACAGCCCAAATGGCTTTCCGCATTTCCTTTACACTAGTAGAATTGCATCGAATAGCATTACCATAGTAATGCGCAAGCTTATCAATTAAACTATCAGTTAACCTACCTTTACCGCCTATAGTTTTACCATCAGATAATTTCTTCTTACCATATACTAATTTAAGCTTCCTAAGTCTTGTACCCATTCTCTTTTGCACATGGCCTACACATTCTATTTTCTGAATAAGATGGTCATAGCCGTATGGATTGTTTTCAGAAAGGGCATTGAATGTTTTTGTATCGCCATCTACTATGTAGTTCGAATATTTCAGGCTCTGCAGCTTTTCTGATCGATTAAAAATTCTCAACATCCCGTCAACCTCCATTTTACCAGCAGAGCCAGAATAATTTTTTCTACATGAAATCTTATGCGCTCTTTGCTATTTATTGTACTTGATACCAAACTTTACCCCTTTATAACTGTCGCTTCATTTGCAAAATGAGGGCAACACTTCCCAATCCAAAACCTAACCTGTTTCGCTCCCTATTAGAGTACATACTCCAATCAACGATGAATGTCCTCTCGTCTTCCAGGTCCCATCACCACTTACCGTTAAAATGTTATCAGGTAACGAAGAATTTTCTTCGACAGCTGCCCTGTTCATGCTTTCTTCGGCGACTTCCTTCATAAAAAGTGAAAGCTTATTATTAATAACATCATATGATTTTTGTTCAACAGGATTAGGAAGACTCATTACAGAACAAAAGGTTTTTAATGACTCTAAACCTTGACCTATGCATCCCATTGCTAAAATAGATCTTCTGTTAATTTCTGGAGCATTATTTTTATTCCCAATGTTTTCACAGCTTGGAAAAAGTACAAATACTCCCACATTTTTTACAATGTATTTCAAAATTCGAATATAAACCACGAGTGGATTTTTCATTAATTGTTAATGGTTTATGACATTTTAAACAGCATGATACTGACAAAATAGAGCTAAAGGTTTAAATAAAATCAAAAATACGATATTCTTTGAAGTTTTCACTTACCTTAACAAGATTTGACTTTAATGAAGTCAGAATTCCTGAAAGTTTTTTACTAGAAGCATTTTTCATTTCGGCACACTTACTTGTACTTTTCATTTCTACACACTTCTTCGTATGTTTCATATCTGTAACATGTGAGTCACTTACCTTTAAATATTTATTTTCTTTAAATCTTTTCCTGGGGCACATTGCCCAACGATTTTTTCAAAATAAAACAACAAAAATCTTCGCTTTAGATAAGCGTTTTAAAAAAACGTGTACTAAAGTAAACACAAGAGAATCAAAACACAGCAGAATGAATGTGTTGAGTTGCAGGCTTCCTTCTGATCAACTCAAGAGCCTAAAATATTTCATGAGGCTTATTAAAAACAAAAAAATAAATGGTATGCATGAATTTAAAAATAAATGGGCGTGGCATGTGTCCATTTAAAAGTTGTTATGACTAAATTGCTGTTTGCAATTTTTTGAATAACTTTCGAAGTTTTTAGAGTATTGTCACGTGGTTAGTATCAAAATGTTCAGAAAAAAATGAAGAACAAGATATATTTTTTTCGAAAATTCGAAAAAAAAAATTTTTAACACCCCTTAGACCCTTAAGTTTAATACACCAGAAAAACGACATTCCTTCAAGTGTCAAGGAATGCAGTGTCTGAAATCTGATGGTAATAGGAAATACCAGTAAGATAATATATATGCAGATATAAGTATTAATATAAAAAATTACCACTAATTTAGTATGGAAAAGCTTTATAAATACAAAAAACTCCACTGTTCGGTACTTGAGTAGTTCGTGCACCTACTCCCACTAGACGAGTCTTCCCGCTAGCCGCTCTTACGTTGAAAAAGATTAAACCCGCACGCAAGCGCACTCGGCCTCCCCGATGCTCACAGTGCAATAATAAACTAAGCACTCAAAATGTTACCTTCAATTAAAATTTTCTTTTCATCATCCATGTTATCGATTCTAACTAACTAATCAAAAAAAAAAAAAGTCCTCACGATATTATTTTGCAGTACTGGGCTAAAGTACAGCCAACTAAAGCTACACCCAATCTTCACGATAGGAGGTTAAGTTTCCACAAGGAAACAGGCACTCCGTTAACCACTCTACATATTGTCCCTTTATGACACTATAGTGCTTTATTACGACTCTGAAACAGAGTTGTGAAATAACGAAGAGAGTAATTAAATTATTTTTGTTTTTGCCTGGGCTGGAGATACGTCTGTCATTAGTAACGTGACCATTTATTCTTTGACTCAAAACGGGGCATTGGTTTATTAAGGTAAATTAACAGGTACACAATGAAAAAAAAAACACTTTTTTAAAGTTATTTATTCAGAAAAAGTAAGCTGAAGAGAGTTACGAATTAAAAAATATACCCAAAATATTTAGTATTATTTATATTTATCAGGGGTACAATTCGCTTTTATATAGCTGGTGAAAATTTAAAGTAAGAATGAAACTCTTGTCACGTTTTTTTTTTTTATATATATTCACCTTAATTATCAACATCGCTTTTAGAACTGAAATTTGTTACTGGGTTTTCTGGGATGTCTACAATCTGTTCATCAAAGAAAATACTCTTTCTACTGGAGCATTTGTAGCAGGCAAACATGAAATATATATTTAATTAAAATAGAAATGTTTTCATGCTGTAGATTATTGGCGTGAAAATGTTTGACTGCTTCCACCCAACGAGTTTTTGTGGAAACATTTAGATTATTCCATTCGGTTACTTTTTGAGATGTAATGTAGTTAGAAATCAATGAAAATTCGCCAGAAACTTCTGTATCCTTATTACAGTCAATATATTCCTTTTCAATTAACACATCCAGAGATTTCTGAACGTTTCCAATGCAAGGGCCTTTTTTAAATCTGCAAAATAAAATATCTCCATTTCTTTGGTAAGAAAGCAAGTCCATTGCTCCAAATATTCACGGCTTGTTTTATAAAATTCTGTAGCCGTTCTTTTCACAAACTCTTCATTTATATCAGTACGATTCAGTTATATCAGTTATATCATTTATATCAGTACGATTATCAGTATATATCTTTCGATTTCACCTTTAATTGATGGGCTGTAAATGAAAGAAACTGATTGGTCTGTTTCTAAGTCAAATATTCTTTTAGTTGATTGATTTCTTTTAAAGCTTCAATTTCCGATACAGTCTGGCCTTCAAGTTTCAATACAGCTTGATGAAAACTATCTGACTGAGCGTGTGAAAAAAAGCCACAATTCGGATGTGGGATCTACAAAAAAGTTTTTTAGTAACAGGGGACATTTTTTCAATACTCAAAAAGTAGTTTTTTTATCGGCTGATACATTTTTAAAACCCTTTCCAAGGCAGGCATAAGACCGAGCCATCTGGTTTTGCTATAGCTGAATATTTGTTCATATTCAGTTTCGGCGCAAAACTCCTGTAGAGCTTCAACTGGAATCATGTAAATATAAAAAAATGAATATATCTTCGCAATAATGCTTTCGTAATCTAAGGGTAGCCCATCTGCAGCAGATTTTATTGCATTGTGAATAACATTGGCTCCAAATCAAATACCTATTAATGGTTTTTTCAGAGATGATTGTAATTTCGTTAACACATTGTTAGTTCCTCGCCTATCCACGCCTCCGAAATTGACGTTGGCATTGTCCCCGAAATTTGCCGAGACTTTTGCTGTCAAATTATTATCTGTCAACACTTGGTTTAAATAATTGATATCAAAAGTCTCACCTGGTTGGTCTTGGAGATCTAAAATTTTTACTTGCACACCTACGTAAGGTTGAAAATAGCACACTACAATAGGGTGATTTTCTTGTTACCATGGTTTGAAGCGTCGTTTAGTATAGTAATACAATTGGAATTATCAAGATCATCTTTTAATTCTTTCATCGCTGTAGGCGTGAAAACATTTACTACAATAGCTTCCGATTTCATACATGAGCATATAAATTTGGGTTCGAAACATGATTGAATTAATTTCGGTGCACAATCATTAGACCGAAAACTGTGGTATTTATTCTTGTATCGTGTAATAAGCCCAGACGCCTTCTGCCGCGGTGATATCCAAATCCTTTGAAGTTGGCGCGTCCGATTTCTTGAAAAAATGTAACATCGAAGAACTCGAAGCGGCAACACGATCGGCATTTTTATGTTTTTCAGACTTTAAATGCTGTTCAATATCACCGGCATCACTGTAATAAACACTAAACTCTGTACGATACTTTTCGCATCTAACATCTGAGGGAGTATTTATTTGCTTGATAAGCGGATATTTTGCTTGTAAGCTAACATTGAACGAACACTTGCGTTTTGGCATTTCAACTTATGATTCCAAAATGAAAGAAGCTTAAGTTATTTACTACACGTTGAGAAAACAGCAACAAAACAAATAGCGAGAAATGGATGAACGAAAAATCTGTCAAACAAATAGTCAAAAAAGCGCGGGCGATGACGTCTCAGCCACTCTCGCCTATCTTCGAGTCGACCAACGACGCGGTCTCGTTCTCGAACACCGCTCCCGTCCGACCGGCTCGGCTACTCGAATTTTAACGCGGTTTCCGAAAACGGAACAATTTTGCGTCCCAGAGTTCATTTCGGGGACACCGGGACTCCTAATCATAAAAAGGGACGGTCCCGTTCAAAACGGGATGTCTGGTCACGTTAGTCATTAGCCTAATTAGTGTGTAGGAGGAATGAGGTGACGACAATTACGTTGTCAGCGGAAATAAAATTACCAAGGTTCTACACATGTGTTGAATATTAAAAAAACGACCAAAATGTTCTTCGTTGTTTGCGAACTTCAAGAATTGTGTTTTTTTCGGTTTAAATAAAAACTCTATAATGCAGTTGTCTAATTCCTTGTTGAGGTTATGAAATAAGGCCCCAATGTCATATGCAGGAATGAACACCTTTTTCGTATGTTGGATAGAAGGCATTTATTAAATTGGGTTCGAACGCTGTACTGATCTGATAAATATGCTTGATTAGATTGTAATGACTTGAATCAGCTTATCAAGACAATTTATTAGAGGGAAAATTAACTTGAATATTTTTACAATTGTTCCGAGATTGGGATCACAGTTAGTCTCTTTTACAGTAAAGTTCAGCTTATCTCAAACATACACCTTATAATGAGAATCACGTTAAGTTGACACCTTTTTATCGGTAATAGAGGCCACAGTTCGACTTTAATCGTGGGTGCCAACGCAGTAGGTTTCTCGTTGTGTATCGCTAGAGAGGCATCTGAACGGTTCTCCACAAATTCTCACGCCTAGCCTTTTGAAGCCTAGTTTGCTCTTGGTTCCTCTCTTCGGCACTTCTTGATCCCTTGTCCGTCGGCTCCTCAAAGCGTGGGAAATTTCCGACGAATAAAGTTGGCTGTCCTCCACCAGACACGCCGTCGACTCCGATGCGTGAGAAGCGGAAATTTCAGACAGGCCGGGGAATATGTCCACTCCCGGATTCTAAGGAATGGTCGTGGGAACAGAGGTCAGAATTCTTGCCACCCATTTAGGCCACTTGTCCCAGCAATTAGGGAAAGGAAAGCGGGCACATCACAAGATGCATGTGTCGCGGCTTGCTTCTCAGTAATCCCTAACGGGAAATGTGTGTGAACCTTCCCTAACCGATTTGGGATTCAGCCAGTTTGAAAACAACTTAGGCCAATAACGGAACCTCAAAATCGGTGGGTTTGCCTAACCAAGAAATAGTAGTTTTTAATTTATAATTAATTGTTTGTGTGTTGTGTGTCGTTATAATAAATATTTAAAAACGAAAATTAAGGACTTGTATTTGAAAACTGAATACACAACCAAAACACGACACTATTTTTGGTGACCGCGAACGTCGATAGATGATGAAATTTTGGAATATAAAGTGAAAATTGAAATGGTTTTTTTAATTGATTGAATAATCCTCTTTCCTGGATCAATTTTTGGAAGAGTTACGACTCGTAGTGAGAAGCTTGGTTTCGAGGTAGGCACATTTCTCTTTATTCAGATTTATTGATTTATTGAGTTGTTTAAATTTAAAAATTGATTTTGAATGGCTAAAAGAGAAAAGGAAAATTTTAAAGATTTCTTTAACAAAACATTTAACGAAAATAGAAACTACTTTAGATAAATAAATTTCTGCCGAATGTAATAAAGAGGCCAAACTTGATGAGCTTCTGAGCTTAAAGTCTCAGCTCACAGAAAAAATGAATGAATTGATTAAAGCTAATGAGCATATACAATTACAAATTAAAATAAGTGAAATGCCAGCTGACATATTCTTGTGCGAAGAATATAAAGATAGGGGTATTGATTTAAAACGAAACTAAATAAACAAATAGAAATAATATCTGATAGACAGGAAATTTAGACAAGCGGTCAAAATACAACTAATAGGAATAATACTATTTCATTTTTTTTTCGAAACTAAGATTGTGTTAAATTACCTAAGCTAAGCATACATACTTTTCAAGGTGACTGTATTAAATTTCTGGACTTTTGAAATTCCTTTGAAGTTGCGATTTATAACAACGATTCGCTAATTAAAGTTGAAAAGTTTACATATCTAAAAACATATCTTGAGAGAATTGCTTTAAATGCAGTTTCGGAATTTGCTTAAAAATCAAAATTGGGATGGATCGATAAAACTATTGAAGTAAAGGTTTGATTAAACAGATATAATTATTTCATCGCATATATATAAACATTCTTAATTGATCCCGTTAAATCATGTTTCAATGTTACACGCTAGAGAAAAATGTATTATTCAATAGAAACACAGATTAGATCGTTACAACCGTTGGGTGTGGCTACAGGTACATGTAGTAATTTATTGTGTCCCGTAAATTTACAAAAGTTGCCTGAAGAATTAAATTTAAATTATAACCGCCAACGTAGATCAGACGAATTATTTGGTATTAATGGTTTAGTAGAATTCTTAAGAAAGGAAGTCGAATGTAGAGAAGCATCGTTAATATTAGCTAACCCTAAAAGTTCTAATGCAAGAGAATATTCTTTTAAAAACAAATCGGGTCAAGGATATCAGTATAGATCTAACTATTCGAATACAAAAAATTAATGATTTTGCTAGCATTAAATGTAGTACCGCCGCTTTGGCCACACATGTAGATTCGCATCAAAATAAACAGGAATCCAATCGGAAATTCGTTCCGCGGCAAAACTTTTATACTTCTTCCTCTGATAGATTTGTATAAATAATCAAAATTGTATATTCTGCCCTCAAAATCACATGAGTCATGATTGCTCGTTTAGTACTTCTGAAAAGAAAAAAATCATTAATGGCTAAAGGGAAGTGTTTCATTTGTTTTCAGAATCATATAAGAAAGTTTTGCAATAATAATTTTCAAAAATATAAAATCTGTGGTTTCTTTTCGCATAACTCTTTGATTTGCTAAAGTAAGCTATGGACTAAATTCATTTGACGTCACGATCACATGAAAACTATGTCACGTGACCACGTGCTGTTTGTTTACTACAGTAGCTACTATTATTTCGTTCTTTTAGTTTTACATTATAATTTTTAAAATGTCTTATTTTGCTCAAATGGTTGATCGATCATTTAAAGAAACGGTTATTGTAGAAAATAAAATAATTTTTTAAAATCTGACAAAAAATCTGAGTGTTTTGAACTCGTACTTGTTATTTGTCTTATCTCGTACATAATTAGCTGTGTGTTACTGTAACTGAGTTGTTTATTTGGATTTAAGAGTTTAAATTTTCATTGCTAAAATTATTTCTGCTTGGTTATATGTATATCCTGTTCTTATAGATACATAATTAAAATTGATTTCAATGCCAATTTTTGTTTTAAAAAATAGTTTATGTAACTTAGAAGTTTTTTCATTAATTTTTTCTATTCAAGATAGTGTTGAAAGTTTTTGTAGATACTCTCAAATGGTATGTTTTATAAAAGTTAGTATAGATTCTGGTTTGAGATTTCTGGTTATATTTTTAAAAGATCTTGTGTTTTTTCCAAGTTTAGCGAGAAAAATAATTATTACAAATCAACAAGAAAACAGATTTTCAAATCCATACTAACCTTTTTCGCAGTAACCTATGAAACATAAATCACTTAAAATGATTAAAAAATTTTAAAAATTGGGCATATTATGAGTTTGAAATGATTTAAATTCTTAATTTTTTTTAAACAGTGAAATAATAGCTGGTCAAACTGATTTT